>JBBPMR010000354.1:0-23794 GCA_038090415.1 Rossbeevera mucosa | reverse complement strand
TTGTTGTGCATTTCCCCAGCACCAGGGTTGATCTTTCTTTGTTAAGTCATGCAATGTTCGTGCAATCAAGGAATAATTCTCAATGAAGTGACAATAGAAATTGGCAAGTTCCAAGAAGCTATGAACTCCTTTGACATTATGAGGAACAGGCCATGTTGCAATTCCATTGAGTTTATTTCTGCTTATTGAGATTCCCTCTCCTGATACATCCATACCAAGCATGTCTACTTTTGTAACTTCAAAGAAGCACTTCGATGGTTTTACAAACAGATCATTTTCATGAAGCTTTTGAAGTACTCTTTGTATGGCTTTGCAATGTTTCTGTACATCGTTATGTTTCGAGAAAATCAATAAATCATCTATGTAGATAATAACTATGTCTTCATCTTCAGCAAAGATTTCATTCATCATCTGTTGGAATGTTGCTGGACTATTACACATTCTGAAGAACATGACTGTGGGTTCAAATGCCCTGAGGTGGCAGACGAAGGCTCCTTTCCATTTGTCACCTTCTTTGATATGGACATTGTTGTACCCCCATCTTAGATCCATTTTGGTAAACAATTTAGCTCCTTTAAGCTTATCTATGATTTGCGAGATCAACAGAAGGGGGTAGTTGTTTTTAACCATGCCTTCATTGAGGTATCTATAATCCATGACCATTTGCTTTTTCCCATCCTTTTTAGGGATAAAGAATACTGGAGATGTCTGAGGTGATTTAGAAGGTCTGATGTAACCCTTCTTTAATTGTTCATTCATGAATGCTTTTACTTCATCTTGCTCGGCAGGACCAAGCGGGATCAATCTACCCTTCCTAGGTACGAAGTCAGGTTTAAGATCTACCACGTGGTCCCATGCTTTGTGTTCAGGGAGGCGTTCGGAAACTTTCTCAGAAAAGACATCAAGAAAATCTCTATAGTGTTCAGGTACCAATTTAAAGGCGTCTTCTGAACTTGGATCAGGAGTTGTAAACTGATCAGTGTACGTATTGGATATGTACATTTTCTCATACTCTTCCATTCTATTACAATATGTAGCATTCAATAATTTGCACGAAATAGGACATTTGTCCATATGTACATGACCTTGGGTCCAATCAATAGAGGGATTGTGGTCCCTTAACCATGTGTATCCAAGAATCATCTGATTCCGGCCAAGATTGGTAACATCTGCGGTTATCTTTTTGTGATGTCCAAGATAGTTGATAATAAGGTTACAAGTGTATGCAATGCCTCCAGCGGAGTTTATAGTTCTGTCTATGTTATAAACAGGCACCACGTTGTCAAGGGGTGTAAGAGGAATGCGACTTTTCTTAGCCCATTCCGTATCAATAAATATGCCATTAGCACCACTATCCAGTAGAGCGCTTGCTTCGATTTTTGTCTTTTTGTATTATTTTAATTTTTAAGGTTATTTCCTTGAGTGGCTTGAGAGTGCACACTCTTCGATCAGTCGGGTTCTGAAAGGAAATATTTTTTTCTTTTTTAACAGAATTAAGTACCCTATTACTGGGGCCATGCTCAATTTGAGACGCTGTTTCAGTTTCTACATCTGGTAGGCTACCACAACGAGATGTAGGAGAAAAAGAGAAAGAACTATCTGAATCGCTATCTAATACTACATTGGATTTAAGAGATGAAAATTGATTACTGACTACAAATGGAACAGAGGTTATACTAGCACTATTTAGGTGTCGAGTACGTAAAGAAAAAGAAGGAAAAGAAATATTGTCTGTCTGGGAGGGAGTACCATCACCCGATGTGGTCTCCCTTAAGCTTTTCCTGACATCGTTTCCATATCATGGAAATAGGCCCTTGCGGCCTCAATGTCCATCCCCTGAATGGCTGTTTGCCAGTTGACTGCTGGTGCCTTAAAGGGGTTATTGTTTGTTGAGGCAGTTTTCTCTGCCACGCGGACTTGTTTGCCCTTGAATTTTGAGCATTCCTTGTGGTGTCCTTCTTTGCCACAATTGTAGCATCCTATGGCATTGACTTGGTGAGCCCCCTGTGTGGAAGCTACTGTGGCAGTGAAGGATTTGGATCCCCCTCTGAAGTCCGAGGGTTCTTCCCACGCTTGCGCCATTCTGATATCCATAGCATTGGGGTCTTTCCGGGGCCCCTTGTGATACTCGAACACCTCGATGGACTCTCCATATCATTGGAGAATCGGGATGTAATTGTCAACTAGGGATTGTTGAGCATCATCAAGATACACCTACCTAATTATATCTTGGGGGGTGTTTTGTTCTAGTAGGGCAGTGCCCATGTAATCACCGCAATTGGCTTCTTCATATGCAGTGAGCCACTTCGTCAGGTAGACCGGCATTCTTTCATTGTTGCCTTGCTTAAGGGCCATGAGTTTCCTCAGCACTAGATCCTTGTTGTTCCCTATTTGGAAACAGTTCCTTAATCCCCTTTATAGCAGCGTGGGGCGTGGATATGTGTGTGTATTTCTACACTGCTTCATTTGGTTTCAGGCCCATGAACCCGCTCCATTTTTATCTTGGTCTTTCGATCCAATTCTAGATAGGGTTGCCATACACCTTTCCTTGTCAGTAGGATAGGCTTCCTCGTTCATCTCCATGAACACTTGCATCTTTAACCACCATTCCTCAAATTTTGAATATGTTCCGTCATATTGCCCTGGGTTGGGGACAACCGAGATCTTCTTTTCCACTTTAATTTGTGGGGCGGGTTTTGTGGTGGCATTGGTGGCTGCTGCCTCGGCAGCGATGACTCAATTTTCGGATGCCACCACTGTTGCATTCAGAGCATTTCTGACTGCATTTTGATCTGCGATCTGCTGCTGCAGTGAGGCGAGCAGAGCGGCGATGTCGTTGTTCGACATGTTTTGTGAAGACGGGATTGGGGATAAAGTACAGGGTAACAGTTTCTATTTCAGGACACAGGATGTCATTTGGGTCGAAGTCGATGGGGGGATATTGGAGCTCAGGGGTTAATGATTCTCTTTTTATCGAGGGGGAGCGGAGACGAGCAAAATTGATTGAGGGAGCTATTTTGGGCAAAGTGATGCTCACAAAGAGACCAGCTATGCGACTATACCTTGTTGTCTAGGGGGATCTCATGAAGAGTCCTTCTCAACTAGACTGATCAATCTGAAAAGCAATACCAGGATGCATGAGTCCTAGATGCATGCTGAAGGCAATTGTCGGAGGAACCGGAGATGCCTGGCTATGGCACAATTTTAGCACTGTAGAGCTGCAAGTCTTATTTATACTAGAAGAAACTCGTTATTCTAGTCTTTTAAACAGTGCACGCGGTGGGCTGCTCCCTCTCGAATGAGGACTAATAACCCACAAAGCGAACATACAAAGTTCTACTTTGAGACACAGTTTAAGCCACAGTTGTGGTCTGCGTAGGTTAAGGTCCCTAGACCGCTATCCAAGCACGGTTGTTTTACACCCAAGCAGTGTGGACAAGACCAATGAGATGTAGAGAAGGGCTAGGCCCAAGCTATCAATGTCGGTGTCGAGAACGGCACAATTAAGGCCTCAGTGGTGTTGAACGTGTTGCAACAATAAGGCAGTCACGAGCATGGTAAGGTAGTGTTCGAAGAGTCTGTTCTTATGTTGGCAACAACCAAAACTATATAGTCAAGGTACTAGGTTACCACCAATAATACTAGGATGAAAGAAGGGACTCTGCTTTAGGTCGGAAATCAACCAGAACAGACTAAGGAGTCTGGCTGGTACTGGCATTGTTATATACTACTATACATGCGGCAGCCATGAGGTGTACTCTAGGGCAGGTTGTTCAGTAAGCGATGACGTACCATGAGAGAAACTACTAAATAAGTACTAAGGTCGCAAACGGATAATGAAAACTTGAAATTGGAACTTCAGTTTCATATCACGTGTGTGCATGTGCGATTACCAGTGTGATCCATACTGCCTTATGGGAACTTCCGGATTCCATCAGAACTTGCAACCACCGTGCCACATACTCAGAGCACCATGCACTATGTCAAAATCAAGTACCTTATCAGACCGCTCACGATCGTTGCGATCACATGGTGGTATTGTTGATCCTCTCACCATCGGAAATAGCCAAGCTGAGCCCAAGAGCCGCAAGCAACCTGCCAAATGGAATGACAATGAAACAGCAGCGCTTCTCGATTTTCTGGCCAGCGAGCTACCCAAAGCTGGTGATGGTGGCAACTTCAAAAAGTCGACCTGGAGTGCAGCTGCATCTATGATGGAAAAGATGCATCCCATCTCGAAGGGTGGGGTGAAGGATGCTGACGCATGTGAACGGAGGTTCCAGCTGGTGAGCCTTTATTAAACTACTATCATCTAGATTTGATCCTGATCAAAAGATTAGATGAAGAAGCAATATGCTGCCGTTGGAGCTCTGAAGAATGCCTCGGGGTTTACATACTCTGATAAGGATGGAGCTGGGATCACGCTCGAGCAAAAGGATGTTTGGAATAGATATGTCAAGGTATCTACAATGTACTATAGTGTGGATGATGAAACACTGCTGATTGTGTATTCAGTCCCATTTTCATGCGAAGCCCTTCAAAAGAAAGGGGTTTGTTCACTTTGATTCAATGGAGCATTTTGCTTCCAGTACAAGCAAAGGAAAATATATTTTTCAGCCATCTGAGTCACACAATGCCAACCATCATGATCCCAGTCCCATCAATGTCAACCAACTCTCCGCTGCCACAGATGGACTCTCTATGCACGATACCCAGCAGTTAGCGAATCAGCAGAACAATGCTCCCTCATCGTCCAATAAGGCTAGCGATCCAAATTTCACACCCCCCTCTGCTCCATCTAGCTTTCTCTCACCGACCGGGTCGTCATCCACTGTTACTAGTGTTAGCCGAGCTAAAAGAAAGATGCCTGCTACAGAGTCAGACACGGGCAGTGGCACATACAAATGAACACGCCCATTATCTTCTGCTGCACAGGTACAGCAAGCGGGAGGTCTCGCCATGCAAGAGATTGCAGCTGCGGTTAGAGACATGTCACACAATCTGGCTGCACCTCTGGTTGACACGTTCAGTGCTGCGATGGACATTCTCAATAAACATGATTTGACAGCCACAGAGAAGCTCAACATTGGTGAATATCTCGCTGACCCGAACAAAAGGAATGACACTACACTCTTTCGCAAGTTAAATGAGGAAGTGCAAGTATTGTGGCTGAAACGCTGGTTGAGAATGCTCAAAGGTGACTCAGAGACAGTGCACGCTGAAGGCAGAACGGCGGCTCGGCAAATGGACGAATCAGATATGCAGGTTGATAGGGATTTGAATGTATGATATTAGTTCATGTTATGTCGTCACAATACTATATGAGTCCGTTGTTTCATTCATTCGTCAGTACAACAAGCGTGATATATATATTCCACTACAATCCTCGACAGACAAGCTCCTGTTGGTAATCATCCCACATTTCCTGCACGATATTGCCACAGCGATTGTCTGCACGTTGTTGTTCAGCCGCATCTGCTGGCCCGTCTCTGAGTATGCCATCCTGTTCGTCTCCTCCATCAGCTGCAAGTTCCAATTCCAATGGATCAGGGACAAAAAAGTCATTGGGATTATAGTGGTGAATGAAATTGTGAAGTGCGCACAGCACAGCGGGAAGCCGGGCCTGAATGGTCATGTCATATTCGAGAGGGACTTGGAGGACACGAAATTGGCACTTCAGAACACCAAAGATGCGCTCAATAATGTTTCAAAGCGCAGCGTGTTGTAGATTAAACAGCTTCTCCCAATTCTGTGGCCTTGCGGTAAACACAGTCAATTTATAGCACTTTCACATGGCAAATGGGAAAACGTACCTTAGATTTGCCTGGCGCCACTCCTTGAGATGGTATCGAACACCACGGTATGGCACAAGAAGTGCATCAGATGTTCCAAACCCTGTGTCACCAAGGAGATACTTTCCACATGGCATCCGAAGATCATTCATGTGTGCATTCTTCCATAGCATAGCATCCGCAGTTGAACCATCCCCGCCAGTAAGCACATAAGTGAAAAAGAAGTCAAAATTACATACGAATAAACAGTTCTGGAAGAGGTATCCTTTGCAGTTGCGCATGTGTGGATGATCCTCAGTAGCGGTGAAGACACAGATGTGGGTCCCATCAACTGCTCCAATACAGTCATGAAAGAAACGGAAGTGTGGATCATTGGCGATTATTGGTGATATGGGGGTGTTTCCAGTTGGAAATTGGACTTGATTGGTATAAAATGGTGATTCTGAAAAGAAAACCAACATCCACTGGAAATATCTTCCACAACTTCAGTATGAGAGCAAGAGAAAAATGTGTTGCTAATGCATACCTGCTAATGGTGTCTGTAGAATGCTGAAATCTCTCTCCAACATGTCGAGTAGGCAATCCAGTGACACAGGTGTACAAGAAGATTCCCAGCTGCTCTTCGACAGATATGCCGTTTCGTGAGCATGTGAACCCATGGCGCATCAGCACGTGCACTAGACCATCAAATACATCATGCCTAACACCAAGACATGCTCTGATCCGATCAGGATGACCATTCAGTAGTTCAAGGATCCATCCTTCACCAGTGAGAATCGATGTGTAATATGGGATAGGTGCCATGGGCTTTAGGAATAGTAGGTTGTAGTAATATACGAGCTGTGAAATGATGATTGAGATGAGGATAGTGAGACGGTGATGGCGACTCCTTTGGATATCATCTTGTCCTTCTATGTCCATGTTAATGGTTGAAGGTGGAAGAGTGAAGAAACCTCTGGGCCCAGAGCGAGATGAGAACGAGGGAATCCGGAAGATCCCACCACTGGTCGCACATGCTCACGTGCTCACACGTGACAAGAAACTGAAGTTCCAACTTCAAGTTTTCATTGTCCGTTTGCGACCTAATGGACTTCATACTAAATAAATCATATTCAATTGTCAAAACTGGTAAATCAATTTGATCCTCTACTACACTACAGTATGCTGCTGGATATGTATAAGTAAAATTAGTTACTAGTATTACTCACTATGATCATGGCAATAATCTAAAGAAAACATTCTATGTAGTGCCTGAGAGATCACCACGATCCACTAGAAGTGTCATGTAAATCATTGGGTCAGCTCGCCTCTGGGGATCGAAGAGGGGCAGCTCAGTAAGTGTCACATTACATCAGAGACTAAGGACCTCGCCTCGAGCTCCCTCAACATCGCCACGCTCGCATCCGTCGCCACCCTTTTACCGCCCCGATATCTCAGCCGCTCCACCAACCTTCTCTCCACCTCGCGTGCATGCTCCACGTTCCCGGCGACGACGAATCCGCGCAACACATTTGTGTGCAGGCCGAGCAGCGCATCTGACGGTGTCCATTCGCGCTCCACTACAGCATCGTCTCCTCTTTCCCAGCCCGAGCCCTTGTTCATTCCCATCGCTGGCGCACCTCCTTCCGACGCCGACCCTGATCTCATCTCCATTCCCTCCCCGTCCACCCTGCCACGCTCCATCACCTCCATCTGATCCAAAATTCTCAACGCAACCTGTGCATCGTCGTGCTGCGCATACCCCCGTGCGACCATGCTCCATTGGACGAGCGTGGGCTCGACCCCGAGTTCCATCATGTCTCGTAACACCTGTGCTGCCTTTGCAGGCCCACGCCCTCGTCCACGTCCCAGACGTGACCATGAAGAGACGAACGGAGAGAAGTGTGCAGCGTCGAACGCGTCTGCGGGAATCTCCACCTGTACGCCCGTCCCCGTCCCCGTCCCCATCTGTTCTGAACCAGCACTACTCTCTCGACTCCGTCGAACGAGCGACAACAGAAGCTCGTACAGTCGCTCCTGTTCGTTCCTAGTCGACAACGACACAATCGCGTCCCACAAGAGTGCTGTATGATATGCACTCGGCCACAACTTCCTGTTCAAGGGAACCTGATGGGACAGCCCCCACCGCCTGCCCCGCTCCTTGCGCGTCTGTTTACCCCTCGGGCCTCTAACGATCGACAGCAGCGTCTTGCGTGGGACGCCGACCAGGTGAAAGTGGTCCGCGAAAACAAACAGGACGTGCACGAATTCCCGGCGGGAGCGGTGGTGGAGCATTTCGGTGAATGCCCAGGTGGAAGCTGATTTGGGCGAGTGGCGGTAGGCGAGGGAGCGCAGGAGTGGGAGAGCGCAGGTGCGACCGAGAGCTTGGTATGAGGTTATGAAGTCGTGGAGGGCGTGAGGGGATGGCGGTGTGGGTGAGCGCATTGCGGCACGGAGCGAGCGAAGGCGGGTTGCTAGCGTCGCGATGTCGTCGGGGTGGTCTGCCAGGGTGGTTTTATGTTCAATGTTGACGGGATGGCTGGTAATATCTTGAACATTCCAGGAAGGATACGCTACCCGGATACGGTCCACAGCTGTTTGTTGGTTTGGTGCGTGTTTGGCGACCATGTTAAGGGTGAAATCGGGTATGCAGATTCCGCGTGAGCGTGCCGTCGAGATCAGAGTCAAAGCTGCTTCATCCCTTCCCCCGAGAGCGAGCGTTCTGATGGAAAGGCTGTATGCGCCAGCAAGCAAATCCAACGAAGGATCCATGCCCCTCTTCGAGTCGTAATCCTGGGACGCGTCCTCCACTCGTCGCAAATACCGCTCGACGACGGACGGCCGAGCATACCGCGCAAGGGTCGAGACGACTTGCATGGCAGCATCTCCAGAATAATAGCCCTTTGAGGCAAGCACGAGACCGAAGCGGTATACGAGTGTGAGGTTGAGATGGTCCATCGAGCAAAAGAGTCTGTGGCGGATGTCAGAAAACGATAGCCACTGCTGGTGCCGGTCGGGGGCGAGGGACAGCCAAGCCACGAATGCGTCCATGCGCTGCTGTGCCTGTGCGGGGTCCTTTTGACGGTGGGGGGAGATGGCGTGCAGGGCCGCGTGGAGGTAGCGGGCGTCGTGGGGGATCGGTATGTGATGTGCAGTCATTTCCTTGCGGAGGGACTCTGCAGTGCGGAAATCGCGCCTGATGACGAGGGAGGAGAGTGTGTCTGAGGAGGAGAGTGGGGTGAACTTGGAGCGTGTTGCGACGGCGGAATATTCGTCTGAGATGGATTCGAATACGGAAGGGTCTGGGTGTGTGGACGGGTAGGGCATTGTCTCTATCTCGAGCGAGGCCAAGGAGGGTCCTTCGAGGCCGATGTTGAGGTGACGCGCTTGGAGCCATAGCAGAGGTGTTCTGACTCGTGCTAGCATGAAGCAAATTGACCGGTGGCGGTGCTGTGTACTACTACGAACCTACCTAGTAGCCGTGCCCACCCTTCTACGAGATTCACTGCTGCTGAAACACAGTCCAAGCCTCATTCAACGCCCCAAACACCCCATTCGCAATCATCCGTTGTTCCACCGTCGTGTTCCCTGCGTTCAACTACGAGACTGTCCGTCAGCTCCATAATTACTAAATGAATACACCGGCTCACCTTGTCCGGATGCACTCTCGCAATCGCCCTCATGTACGCACCCTTCACCTGCCCCTTGCTCACCACCTCCGCCATCCCCACCTTTCGCCACCCAAGCTCGGGCCACAGTACACTCTCATCCAGTGACGTCAGCAGCGCACGGATATTCCCCTCCCGACCCGCCTTCCACACGCTCAGCCGTGCGTCCACAGAATCTTTGCACACCAGACGCGCCGCGTCTTCGGTTTGCTGTGCGTCGTTCGTTGAACGGAGGGCAGCAACCGCGGCAGAATGTGACCGAGACGATCCGCTGGATGTGGACGAGGACCCGTGCTTCAATTTAGGTCTCGTCCTTGCAGGAGCAGGTCGAAAGGTTGCGCTTGGGTCGCCCGCACCGTCACCACCGCCGTCGACCATCTTCCGACACCGACTAACGCCCTTCGCTGCCTCGTTTTTGACCCCTGAACCACCCCACTCCGCACCAAGCAGTATCTCCCACGTGCGCCGCGCCTTCTCCCATTTTTCCAGTCCTTCTAGTGCCTCCGCACGTCGCTTGAACGCCTTCGACAATCCCTCAATCAGATCAACGCACGTAGGCAGATCCTTGTTGGACGTCGCGTCACCATCCTGCAGAGACACGCTCACTTTTCCCGTCCCAACCTGCGGTACCGGCGCCTGCTCGTCGAAACCGGACACTGACTCCATAAACGACACTTGCCCATTTCTTTCCCCGTTCGCACCACCGACGAACCGTCCAACGATCACGATGGCCTGTTCACACGCCTGAACTGCTTCCTTCAACTCACCCACCTTGGTGCGCACAAGTGCAACGTTGGTCAGGATGGGCACTCGCAATACGTCCTCTGGCGGTAGCGCAGACAACGCACGCGTATATGCTGCAAGCGCCACGGGAAAGTCACCTCGTTTGTATGCGTCCGTTCCCGCGGATTTGTGAGACGTCGAGGAAACGAGAGCCGACAACGCGATGGTAGTTGTGAGTGTGCGGGGAGGTGGAGGTGACTCTGTCGATAGATGGATAGATGCGGACCCAGCCGTTTGTGGAAGTAATACTACAGCGGGGGAAGAGGACTGCATCGAAAGTGACGGTGCTTGCGATTTGGGCTTTCCACGCCGATAGGGTGATTGGTAGGTGGTAGTGGGAGAATCGACGGCAAAGAGATCGACTTCTCGCTCACGCTCGGGTAGTGCCTGCGACTGATAGGGACGACGCGCATGAGGCCGCTGTTTCGTCTCTACCTCTTCAACTTCGTCGTCCTTGAACACAGTTGCTCGAATAGAATCGTGTCCGCCGGCTGGGCCAGGTCGTCTCGGCTCCTCGCCAGGACGATCGCGGTCCCTCATCCATCGCGGTCTGCCGTCTGAAATAGTTGTGCCACTTGCCGTGTTGGCAGCTGCAGCCCTCTCCTCATACATCTTCACTGCCCTCTCTTTCCCTTCTTTCCAGAGAGCGTTTGCCTTACTAAACATCCCGCGGCCAAGCTCGCTGGCCTGAGATAGTAATTTCTCTGTAGTGGCATCTATTTGCGATTGCGACGGCCCTGAAGTCGACGTGAAGTTAGGAGGTTCGGCGTGGATATCATTTCGCGTAGGGGGTGGTGGTCTACGGGTTTCTCGATCTCCATTCCTTTCTCGGTTTCTGCGTTTACTTTCTGGCGGATGAGAGGGATCCTGAAGGGATTCTTCTTGATCATTTTGAGAGAGCAAGAGCTCTGTGGCTGCCTGCACATCGAAACTGTTGTCTGTCGTGGTATTTGCGAGGGCAGCACGGGCATCTGAGGGTGAGAATCCCATTTCTACTAGCTGGCCGATGATATGTGGGGGTGGCGAAACGGTGGTGCATTGCAGGCGCGAAGGGGCATGTGATGATGTGGGCGGATTCGGGGATGGTGAATGCGAATGTGACTGGAATGTATGCGCATATATCAGCGGTAATTCGCCAAGAGTGATGCACCATACCACTGGTTTGCCTAGATTGCCTAGTATGTCGTCCGCGGAATGACCACCACGAATGCCAAACGTGTCCTCTTCGTCCGAATCGACGCCTCCGAGCAATCTATCTTCGCGATCGCCAAAGTCAAAATCGCCAGGTGTTTCCGTGAGTGAGCGGGGCGGGGGTTGTGATAGTGGTTGAGACGGCAACGTGCGAGGTGGCTCCGCAGTCGCAAACTCGTCGAGATCCCAAATGTTTGTGGGTTGTGACGTTGTCGAAGTCGGTTTCGCTGGTGACGATCCAGAACGAGGGGGCGAAGCAAACTCGGACATGCCCCAGTCGTCATTGTCTTGCTCGACCGAAGCACCACTGTGAGGTGAGGCCGTCGCGGGTCTGGACAAATTGGCCACAGGAACATTACGCGCAGATGCAGGCAGGGGCGGATGTGGGCTCGCTGTCGTCGGCCGTGTGAGCGCGTCGAGTCCATCCCAGAGTGAGGCGGGGGAAAGCCCAGGTGGAGCGGGTGAGGCGCCACGAGCCGGCGCGGCCGCCTTGCCCTTGTTCGCCAGCGCAGCGGCCCGTTCGGCCATGGTCATATTGGCGGTGGCGGCGATGTCATTGAGGGACGACGAGAACAAGGTGCTGAACGCGTCGGCATCGCGCCCACCGGAATGGTGTTGTCTGAGCTGCCGATCGACGAAAGCAGGCTTCGGTGGTGCTCTGGTGGTGGTCGATGGGGGCTGTGATGCTGAGAGGATCGAAAAGGCGTCGTATTGTTTTGTCGATTCAAGTTTCCTTTGCTGTTGTTCTGTAGATTTTGTCGGGGCCGTCGACGCCCAGAGATCGGCAAAGGAATCAGTCATGACGGGCAGGAAGGGCTGGGGTGCCAGAGGTCCATTCAGAATATGCCACATCAAGTCAAGTTACCCCTATTTGAATCTATCGACGATGACACTCGCATCGACAGCACTCCTCGTGTCTTTGACGACCGTTCCACTCTTTCTTTCTACTCTCACATTCTACCCAGAACTCTTCATTGCTCACCCCATTCAGCACTTCTTCCTCGGTCTTGCTCCGTGGTGGATGGCCTACCTTTCCGCGAGGTGGTACGTCCGCCTCGCTGAGCGCTCTTCGTCGCTGTACCATCCCTTCGGATGCCTCGCGCAGTGCTACATCTGGGTGTTCCACTGGGTTGTCTCTCTCTATCACGCTTTCTTCGGTAGGTGGCTGCCCACCCTATTTTGATCTGTGTTAAGCTCCATTCCTTCTCTAGTTTCCAAGTTCTCCGTACGGACATACCTTCTCACTGTGTTCTGCATGGGCGCAGTGATCCTCACAGAAGGGCTTTTCTACGACCTGATCACTGTCGGTGCATCAGACCCATCAACTCTTGGCGTATATGAAAAGATGCGGAAGAGTTACGGACAATGTAGATCCGTTCATCTCTCGTCTGTCATTTTTGGCGACTGACACTCGAATATAAAGGCTTGGTCATCTTGATCAGAGCGTGGTACTTGGGAGACTTGGGGACGCCCCAGCAGCAACGTCGGGGTCGGGTCCGCATGCAGACGCATTCCAGGGCCATGACCGTGTGATTCCATTCCGGAGACATGTTCGACCCATCGATTGAGGACAGCATTTTCATTCAACGATTCGACTACGCGGGGGAAGTCATTCACTACATGTCGAACTTTTCGGCCCTTTTACTAGAGACGTAACACACAAAATCGTCTCACTAGGATCGATCTGTTTGGGGCATTGGCGGAACGAGGGACGTGGTGAGGCGCAGGTCCCTCTACTAGTTTTTTGTACGTCCTACATAGTAATTGGACGCCGAGAATGGAATGCAAAGCAAGGTACTTCCCTTGTGGCAAGCTTAGGAAGAATATGAACGAGACATTGTCTGGTATTCTGTTCACCACTCGAGACGAGCCAGCTCCGCGTTCATACTATCTCCCAAAACAGTATGAGCTCAGTCGTATCATGAAGATTGAACGTACCCAGTTGCCTGAAAACGTGATCGAACGCGCCCCGAAGCATGCAACACCCATCACGAAGCGCGACCACGTTGGAGCCAGGTTACCTACTAAACCAACCACCAAAGATGTTAGATAGCTGGCCAGAAAGGTGACCAGATGACCTGAGACGACTGCCATAAGCATGCCCCGTTACAGACGCACAAACGCTGCTTCAATGATAATGATAATGACGAATGAAAGTGTTCCCAACCCAGCTAGTAGTCATTTCCCCCAACACAGCGAAACATGATCAAGTACTTGAAGCTACTTACTGAGGTGGATTCAAGCGTCTAGTGGCCATCATGTGCGGAAACATGATGCACTCTGAAGGGAAACCAACAACCCTAATTGATGCAACACAGAACAGTCAGCAACTGGTGGAACGATCTCTTTCATTCAAAGGCGAAAGAAAGGTGCGACCAGTACTGTAGGTCGCTGTCGGCTTCAAGTTCTTCAACTCGTGGTTTGATGTCGATGCGCATGGTTCTTCGGTGACTATATCCTCGAGGAGTCGCTCCGCAAAAAAAAGCCTCGCTTTTTATATCAGAAATGCTAAGGTCGATGTCAGATGTCATCTTCCGGTCGACTTTAGAGGTTCAAAGTATGGTCACTCAAAGTTAAGCGCTTCAGCTTGAAGTGCCAAGTGCAAGTTCAATTATTGAATTTAAGTTGAACCAATTCGGGATAAACCGGAAACAAGGCCTACATGAGAGAGACTCTGCCATCAGCAGCCAAGTGATCCAGCTTGGATATGGCCAACGGTCTCCATCTATGTAATACATACAACAACAAATGAGCATAGTTGAAAAAGAAACAAAACTTGGAAGATTAAAGGCAAGGGGTTGGATATTGAAAGTGGAAATGCTACATACAAAAAAAAAAAAAAGTAGTACCAGAAAATACATATACAATGAATATGATCCCGTGAGGTAGCTGACACTTCGAGTTGACAACAGCCCGAAGTGTTCGCTCCCGAGATGGGCATCACCGAACGAAAAAGTATTGTACGAATTTAAAGAAGAAGTTAAAATCTTCACGATAATGCTTCAGACATTTTCGCTGACGAGGGAGAAGATGAAGTGCACAGGGTATTGACATGTTGGGGTGTGCATCGCTTTCAGGCAATGGTTCAGCTAAAGGAGACACAAGTGGAGAATGGAATTCACGGTATTTTTCACGGAGGTCCCGTGCCGCTGCCAAAGCTAGGCAGGTGTGGGTTTGCTCCCATCCCTCCACCGTTCTATAACAAAGCCGTCAATAAATTATACGAGACTCGATAATATGGATACATACGCCTTCGATTTCTATGGGTATGGGATCGCGCTTAGCCAACTCACCCGAGAGCACCTAGGGAACCGAAATTGACAGTCAGACTAGTCGAACATAACATCGATCCAGGAAACAGAATGAAGACGTACAGGGGCGGCGATGGTAGCAGCAGCGATAGAGAGAACCACGGCAATGAAAGAGAATTTCATGTGTGCTTTCGAGAGGGCACGTGAAGAGCGATATTGTGTGACTTGGAGGCAATTTATACAAGAATCCTTCATACCCTTTCCTGCATCAATGTTTCGACATAATGTCAACATCGATGATGTGCCTGTCATGACGTGTTTTAGGTTCATTCACTGGAAAATGATACTGATAAGATAAAGGCGATCAGGGTCAGTGACATCGGACTCCACTAATGTTTTCGATGAAGTCACCTGAGAAAATGCGAATGACCGGCACCATGTGCTTCCAACACTCTCGAGCTTGTATAGGCGACTCCTGGTGGAGAAGTTAATAGTTTGGCTTGCTTCCGTGTTCCGCTAACCAGGTCACGGTGTGAGGTGCTGCCCTGCCATGTCAGTCCTAATGCATGAATGATGTCGATCCGATGATTGATCTACTCACAAATAAATAACATCATTTGTTGATGAGAATGATACTCTTCCTTAAGCCGGAGCCGTGATCGTACCGATCATGCTGGGCACTAGCCCGTGACCCAAGCCAAGCGGCTAAGTGGAATCATTTCTATTTATTGCAGTGTTTCGGTGTTGCTTGGCAACGGTAGTTGAGGACTCTGAATGCGGATGACACTGACAACAGGATGTGTGGATCTCCACGAGATATCGGTTCTTATGTATATGACAAGAATTGCTGCTTGTCAGCAGTTTGTCAGTATACCTTTACTACCGTGGGTCCGTCCGTTCTTACTGTGTTTTGCACCACCACATTAGCAACAGCGGTACCTTGCAATTCTGAACACATGGAATGAAGGAGAAATCAACAGACTGCATACATCGATTATGGAGTTCGGCTCCTAGTCTGACAGGTTAAGGTATGTAACACCGGGCGTCATTTTCTCCCTCAGGGCACGTTCGTCGTCTGAAACGGGGCTTTGTGGGACAGCTGCTCAACTTTCACCAGACGCGGATAAGGCACGTGGCGAGTGACCGGTACCGTCCGATGTGTGTACTTGAAATTCTAGAGCGTGAATTTGATTGAGGGTTCGAAAGTCAACTTGTCGTAATGATATTGAAAGCGTGCGGCGCACGCAACTGCGGATGTTCGACCTGTCTTACGAATGATATCGAACTTGGTCATCAGCGAACTCGCTGAAAGTTCGCCATCGAGACACTAGGTTCAAACACACGTGTCTGCTATATGTTGTAACGCGAGCGAACCGTTTCAAACATTTCCAGGTGCTCGGATGAATTGCTTATTGATTCGGTCCGCCTCAGGCTCGAGCTGGAGCCTCCCCGGTGGCCAGTGAAAATTTGCCGCAGCTGCACTCGACGTTTCAGTTGGGCCTGCCCCCTACTAGTAGCCGATTTAAACCAGATACTTTATGCGAGTTTACGTACTATGATGCTCGCGGGAGCTTTTAAAATCAGCGTT
Source organism: Rossbeevera mucosa (assembly GCA_038090415.1). Lineage (NCBI taxonomy): Eukaryota > Fungi > Basidiomycota > Agaricomycetes > Boletales > Boletaceae > Rossbeevera > Rossbeevera mucosa. The sequence continues at coordinate 7,542 of JBBPMR010000354.1, read as the reverse complement.
GCGGAAAACGTCCGGCCAATGGAACGTTAACTCTAGTTCAGAACTACATGGTTGGTTGATTAACGGTGGACCTTGTTTTACTCTTTGTCTGAACCGACAGACACTGACTCACGCTACGGTTTCGCTGACCCCCCTCCTCGAAGATGACCCCAAGGAGGATCCATTCTTGTTCTTTCACCTACAAAGATATTGCTGATACCGAGGGAGGCAGTCCGAATCGAGGTGTTGGCAATTGGCCACTCGAGAGCTATATACCGCACGATCCGTGTAGATCGGACTGTGTGGGGCTTTGTTCAAGCACCGGACCCCGAAGATGCCAATCACATTTCTGAAGACATATAATGATTCGCGTGATTATTCTAGGAACGATAAAATTATCGGAGCGCTGTCCGACGAACCTATGGTAGGCTATTGTCCTCGTAGGTAGATTATGCGTGACATCGTGTGACAGACACGACTGCGAAGGAAATCACATGGGAGTCCTCAAAAGTATATGAACCCTGTCCCTGCGTCACATCTTCATTCCTCCTCTCCACTCTCTTGTCATGGCTGCCGCTACTCAATCTCAGCCTCAGCCCCAGCCTCAGTCGCAACCCCCTGAGATCACCGTCTTGACTCGCGTCGCTTCCATCCCCCTTATCGCGTCCTCCCTGGGACAGATACATTCGACCCTCTCGTCCAGCGTTCTCACCCGCTCCCCATACCACGCCGCCCAGGTAATAACGCAGACTGCATACAACTACTCCCAGCCGTTGCAGATCCGTCTCGCGCCCCTTATTATCTCTGCCGACGGCTATGCTAACAAGGGACTTGACGTCATCGAGCACAAGTATCCTTACCCCTTCCAGGTCAAGCCGGAAGACGTCGCCACCTACGTGCGCAAAAGGCGTGACAGCGTCGTGTCGTCCGCAAACGAGCGGTTCGATAAGTCCGTCAAGTCCCCGGCCGTAGGCGTCGCAGAGGGTATTGATAAGGCACGCGGCACGTGATTCCAGGCACCGAGAGATAATTGACAGGCGCTCGCAGAAATTTACCCCTATTGTCGACTATCTCGAGAGCGCCATCAACAAGGTGGGGACCGAGTCCGGAAGAAGCTCGCCGACCTCCGCCTCATCTGAAGGCCAGTACCAGTACCAGTACCAGCGTGCATACGCCATCTCGAAGCACCTCAGAGACAACGTCTACGTTTACTCTTCGGAGCATCTCAAGCAGCTCCAGCAGCAAAGCGTTCTCGTGTGAGTAAAATAAGCCCCTGACGCTCAGTATGTACGCTCATTGCCGTAAAGTCAAAAGGCCATTGACACCGCCAACAACATTCAGGGGCTCGCTGCAGCGTCCATCACTACCGCTCAGACACGGATCCATGCTCTCTCCGACAGCATGCTGCAGGAGTTGCAAAAGCTGCAACAATCTACTGCCGCACTTCCACAGACCATCCAGTCTACCTATCCAGACATCTCTAAAACTATAACGGATCTGAGCAACATTGTTACAACCCCGAACATGTCGGTCGGCGACAAGGTCCACCGCGTCACCGAAGAGGTCAAGGAAGGTGTCAGGCCGATGCTTGAAAAACTGGCGCAGAGAATCGGGGACCTCGCCAAGGCCATTGGCACCAAGAAGGAAGGGGATAGAACCGGTAGCAACGGGCACACTTGAGTGATCTTGTTCCCGCTCGGTTATCCCGTATTATCGTATGGTTTCTTCGTTAATATCTTTATGGTTAGATTCAGACTTTAGATCCTTTTGTTCATTCTCGACGTTGTGTAGCGCAACGACTTTTGTACGACTTTTGTACGCATTTTAGGGATTGTCATTGGGTTTCCGCAAGTATGCACTACGTACATTGTCTCCTAAAAAGTGACGCAAAGTTCACGCCAGGATTCCTTTCATTTGTCAACGTGATCGGCTACTACGTGGATACACTTCAAACCCAAGTAAGGAAACAATACGGTATTGGCCGCGTGGAGTACAGTCGAATGATAGGATGGGAAATGGGACAATTTCCCCAAATGTCAAGAGAAGACACGAAATAGAAGCTATATCACCTATACACCTTCCTTTCGGGGCGCGACGAGCTCCGACCACTGGAATGCATCCAGGCTCGAGATAGAGCTGCGCTTGTCCGCGGTGGTAGCGACGATGCGGGGGCTAGCACTCAACCGCATGCTTGTGCGGCTGCTCGAGCGGGATCTGACGGACAGGTCGTGCGGAATGCCGGATTTGGTGGAGGAAGTTTGGGAAGATGACGAAGAGGCACGACGGTGGCGCATGCGTTGGGTCGGATCGACATCTGGGATGTTGGCGACGAGGGCGAAGAGGGAGAGGACTGGACGGAGAAACATGGATGTAGCGAGGTCGAGATAAAAATGAGAAAGACTCACTGTCGACGATGGAGACAATACCGCACAAGTTTCCGCTTCCAGAGCCTGAGAGCAAAGGTGAAGATGGAAGGGAAAAGTCGTCGTCAGTGACGAAGAGTCTGTGCGAGTTGGCTATGGGATGGGCGTAGATCAGACGGGGAGGAATGCAGAGCAGAGGAAAAACGGACTGGCAAGAAGCTTCTGCATGGTGTACGAAAGGGTGCTGGTAGGGAATACGACGTATACTGCGCAAGGAAAGGCGTTGATATATTGGCTGGCGACACGGGACGCATCCCTTACCTGGATATTTGTCCACACCATCTGTCACCCCATCGGGCTCCTATGCTGTGGTCAATGTCAGGGGTAGAGTTGTTGTCAGTGCTCAAACCTTGATCTGTGCGATGAATTGGTGCACTGGAGTGGAGAGTATGTGGTTACTCTGGGTTGGAACGACAATCTTGAACGAGCGATTGATGTTTAAAAAAAGCGCGAGTGGCTGGACATCCATACCTTGCCAACGTCAGTAACGGTAACTGTGCTCAACAACGTCCCTGAATTTTCATCGACGACCGCAACGCTACTCACGCCTTGCTCGCTCATGAGGCGCATGACATCGAGGACCTGCGACGTGCTAGACGTTGCGACGACTGAAGTATACATGTGCAGAGTGGGGAGGGTCAGAGAGTGAAGCGAGCTCGCGAGGTAAGACTGGAACGTAGAGGTTCGTTCCGCGTAGGAAGAGAACCAGGACAAGAGGCCCATGTCAGAGACCATGCCGAGGTACGTGTTGAAGGGAGAGGGCGAGCGGACGAGTACTATATGTGTGTTGAGCATCCAGTATCTTAACTAACGGGTTGCCTACCCCTATGGGTTCCACGGGCAAAGACAGCCAACAAAGATACTATAGTCGCTTCGTAAGGAACGGTTTCGAGAAAGTTCTTCTCCGACAAGTCTATCACGTGTTATAGATGAGAATGGATGGGTATCAGCTTGAGACTCACTGCTGACGAGGTGCACGGGAACGCCACCAGAGCGTGCTGCAGACATGATTTGGTCTGCTCGTGCATTTGCTTTGAGTTCGTGGGGAGGGATCGTATGTCGGGTGGCAGCAAGGGTCAAAAATGCGTTGACATCAGAAAACTATGTGGCCATCAGAGCAGCATGTGATTAGGATAACGGCACACGCACATCGAAGAGGCCAAGGAATGGAGAGCCCGTCTGTGCGTCGGGGAGATTCTTGACTGCTAAACACGAGATATCCTCCCTTAGGAGCAGCTACAGGATTCATGAGCAGAGAAGGCGTTGGCAGAGAGCCAAACTTGCATCGCAGGCGTCTTCCACAGTGCAGTCCGCATCCACGGCAACAATGCGGCAATCGATGAGATCTGTATCCGAGAGGGAAGTAGGGTGCTGCGAAGGTTCTCCTGCAGAGACGTACGTACCTCGAGCGTTGACTTGCATCCAAGATTTGACCCATTTATCGGCGTCTGGACCTGATGCTACTGATTGAAACAATACCGCGCCTGATGGCGATTCGCGACCGGTAGGACTTCTGGAATGGTTTACGGGCGTGGAGGCTCTCCTGTATGGCGAGCCCGCGATAGCCTGCATGATCGTGGTGATCAGAGGAGTAGGGAGTAGAGCGGGGAAGGCGCGGTGTGGCAGGAGACGTGCAATCGCAGGTTGACACTACTTTGCCATGTCCGTCGGCCTTCGAGACGTACCACCGTACCTCATACACCCCCTCATACCGGAGATATCAGTCGGGAATGTCTCGTGCGCTCAGGCACTCGGTATGCACAACGCAGCCATTTATCGTGCACATCACCCATGGGCTTGTTAGGTTCCGAGGTCTACGTCGGTTGCACAAATGGCGAGTTATTACGGTACACTTTCCAAGCCGAGGTCAGTGGAGGTTCTTGTGAGCCATCTACAAGTGTCACGGTCCCTTTAGCAAGAGTCCTACTCTCTGGTTTCACGTCAGAGTCTTCCGCATGGAAAACCTATCGATGAACTCGTCCTCATCCCATACATGTCCCGAGCAATCATTTTTTCCGGTCAGTAAGCGTCATCATCCTGCTCGAAGCCACTCAACTCGGCCGTGTTAAAGATCGCCAAATCCACATTTATTTGTTACCTTCTCTTGACCCCGTGCCCAACATCAAGCCTCTTCGTCACATAGAGGTACTTGCCGTCGACCAGCTTCATCTCTCTCGGCCCACGCCTGCGACACACGATGCCTCAAGCAAGCTCCCCCCCGTTGACTTTTGTGTTATAAAACGGAGCGCTATAGGGTTGTATAGCCTCCATGAAGAGCGTTTAGTTTTCTCCAGGGTCAGTCTGGGCTAGTTCACCCGAACAGCGATAAATCACTGAATGATGGTAGGAAATCCCATACCAACCGGGAGCCCAGTTGGCGCGACGTGCGGGTCGATATCTCTGTGTCGCCGACAGCCAACACTACAACGTTATCGACTTGCCCTCTGCTCAGATGGTTCCCGTGCTTCCTGTCAACCAGGCAATGGACGATCCAGCGCCAGCACCGATTAAGCCATTTATTTTGGTGATCGGGGAGAACGAGTTTCTTGTGTTGTCGTGGATGGGTGGCAGTACGCTCGGTATCTTTATCACCGGCGAAGGTGATCCTGTCAGGGGAGCTATAGAATGGCCGAGTCATCCGCTCTCTGTGTGTGAGTGGGAATTGTGATCTACCTCCTCTTTCGGAACAAACCGATACCGACAGGTCTGGATTACCCGAACATTACGACCCTCCTGCCCAACGGCACAGTTGAGATCCACAGCGTCGAGACACAGTCAATTATTCAGGTTATCCCGGCGCCGTTAGACGGGGAGACGCCTACAGATCAGAGGATTGGACTGGTAGCCTCTCTGGGCAGATACATAGTTCCGTTTTCTGAACACTCTGAAAAGATGCGCAGGACCACACTAAGGATTGATAGAAAATAAACTCGGTGTGTCTGTATATCACACATTCCATTGTTGACCTCAATTGGAGGGTCCACTGAGCAAAGACATCTCCACGTGACTGCCCAAGCGTGTCCCAGCACCGAGTGCTTTGATATCGCGACGCGTACTTAATCCCGCCCGCGCTTGGACGGTATCTATCCTACCCTCGTTCTTACCCTCCATGGACTACACTTCTTTATTCGACGATCCGGAAGAACCTCTGATGCCGGTTCGCTCCCCGAGTCGTCTTGACTTCTACATTCCAGACCTCGACGACCTCGAATCGCACGACATGGACTGGAGCCAATTCACGTTTCGCGACGAATGGTCGTTCCTCGACGAGGAAACGTTTCCTGTTGAGATCGCCGTTGCTCATACTCAAATCCTGGAGGACGAGTCGCCAACCGTTGTTGATTCGCAGGCGTCCGAAGACACAGCCGAACCAGATTGTTCAATGCATGACATCGTCGCCGAGCCATTGGTCCCTATCCCAATCCGCCTCCCTGAGATCGAATTGAAGGTCGATTCCCAAGAACAGTCGTTACCACCCCGCGTTACACCACAGAAACTTGACCGCTCTCATCATGGATTGTCCCGTAGTGCACTTCTCCAACGAAAGACCCTTTGGGATTCTCGACGCAAAGCATGGGACAAATGGCAGTCACCCCAGCATCAGGGAGGGGCACAGAAGCCGGAGACTGATCACGCATCTACAGGTCTCGCTACTGCTCCAAGTCCATCACGTGTACCCGAGATCCCACCATATATGCGCACGCCACCGTCGGGGCTGGAGCGCGACATGGTAGACCACCCGCACAAGACAAAGGAACAGGACTTTTACTCTTCAATATATCCCCGCGTCGGCGATATCTCAGCACTGAGGGATCCGTACGCCGTCAACATTGATCTTTACTTTTTCCGGTACCCTTTGTGGACGATTCACAAGATGTTATACGTCTTCAATATGCATCAGCGGGCCGACCCATACACGCCCGTATCTACCACGGCAATCGTTAAGCCTTCACAGTCCTCCTCATCGATGTTGAGTGCGTATAGCTCGTCCACCTCCGGAAGTGGTACTGACCCCACCTTCATCGCAGAAGAGAATCCCGTTCCCCCAAGTCAGACACCTCCGGAAGAACCTTCAAGGCCCGCTTCGTCTGTGTGCATGTTGCCCTCGTGGAGCAGCTTTGGCGCATGGGAGCTCTCCTGGTATGGCAGGTGGGAGTTGTTAATCGGTCTACTTCATCGCAACGCTGCCAATCATGAAGCTTTTAAAGCCGCCATGAACGCGGACGTATCTTGCGAGTCCAAGGAAGTTCCAGCGTCCCCTTCTGAGCGGGTATCCAAGTTTACGATTGGAGGGGGCGAGAAGGAGCTCTATGACGATGATGATGATTACGGGACGCTCGTTTCCCACTCGACGTTTAACGTGGATTTGGACGAGGAGTACGAGAGAGCACTGGCCTTTCGTCGCAGATCAGAATTGACGACGGATTCGAAATTGGTTTCACAATGACTTTTGTCTCACAAGGATTTGGTTGTATGCAGAGGAAGAAGAGGACAAGGAATTTCAAACTCAAGGCCGTATAGTATTAGAAGTTTTTGATCCAATTTTGGATCTAACATATGTGTATGATTATTGTCATACCACTACATCCGGTATTCTGTTATATGTGCTCGTCTGGTGCACATTGTATGTGACTATTGCCGTTGAGCAGTGGTTTCATGGGCCACGAGTGGGGACAAGTATGGACATCAAAGAATGTGGAAGTGTATAGTACAGCATGAGGTTACATATCCAAATCTGCACTGCGTAAGTCGTCCGATATCTATATCTTTTTGCGGACAAGCTCGACGAAACGCTCCGTCCACGTCATGTTGACCAATCGAGTCTACATTCAAAAGGGCGAAGAGGGTCAGTGATTTACCAAAGCTTTAGTAAATAAACCGGTTCCGACGCACATGACGATACCAAGCTTCGTCGTCAGCAAACTTAGGGAGAACCTCTGGCTTGGCACCGATGGCAGTGTTTAAACGCTACCAAAAGTGTTCGGATCAGAAGAAGTCCAGAACAGAAGTAAGATTCAAAGGTGAGAGTATGTATATAACGCACGTGTGGGAGGATCTTGTGAGCTGTCCGTGGCTGTAGTTGGAGGTCGGTACCGCCCTTGTCTTTCCAATACTTGGAAAACGGTTTGGAGTTGTCGTA
>JBBPMR010000353.1:0-14155 GCA_038090415.1 Rossbeevera mucosa | reverse complement strand
GATGACTTTGGAAAGGTCGCGGTTGAGGGAGGAGAGATCCGACAAATCGAAAATAAAATTTTAGAGCAAAGTTGGATACCTCTTGAGACGATTTTACCATCTACTGATCGCGTGGCCTCAAGGAAAACCTTGTAGGTGATGAGGAAATTATACAGATCTAATTATGGAAGGACAGTCTGGGGAAATGATCAGCAGTGGTCGAGGAGGTAGATGGAGTGAACGAAACCGACGTAATGGGAATATGGCAATTTCATAAAATCGTAATAGATATGTGAGGAAATAGTCGACGCCGGGGCGTTTGGCTGTCCGCCAACCTTTTTGACGTTATCAAAGTTTAATATTAGTTGTTGCACGAGGAATCGAGGGGTTAGCGGCTTACATTTCAATTGGAGGTTCTGGTAGATCATCCATTGACACCAAAGTTTTTTTGGTGGGGGCTCGGAGGTACTGTTAGTAAATATGAATATATACGCAACGCAAAAAAAAAAAAAGCGATCCAGAACAGTAACATATGTCGAACCCATCCATGAATCGTTCCTTCGTGCGAGCCTACGTACTTCATTTTTCTATCAAGGGCCCATCGGGGAATCAGCACAGGAAGAGAACGGATGAAACAAGGCCGTACAATTTTCTTGCTAGCGAGCTCATCCTGTTCCCCATCCCACCCGAAGTACAGTACTTGTACTGCAAGGCCAATTGCCAGTATGGCGAGCGAAACACGCCCAAGTATTTCCGCTATCGCTCAATGGAAGAAAGAGAATCCTTGGAAGTCTTTGCCCCCGTCCGACGTTTCTGCCTGCTGTGGGTATTCAGCAGTGTTGAAATCGAGGCTGGGGAGAGACGGAGCCGTCGCTGACGCTGTCATGAGTTATAGTGGTGGTTTCTTGGGCAACATCGTTGGGTTTGGTGGGACCTGGGACGCCAAGAAGCGCATTGGCCGCGGCGAGAACATGATGGCGGACAGCGGGTTCGGAAGTTGTTTGGGTTACATAAGTACTTGATCAATGCAATGGTCGGTGTTCACACAAAAATCAAGAACAGTTGGATCTGTATCCTGGAAATGCCGCCAGAAGACGTCGGAAGGCTTTCTTTAAAGCCTCTCAAGTGGCTTCTTTTCGTTGCCTTTGCTACGCTTGGCGCCAAAGGTCATCTCCATCACCATCCTTGGAGATCATCCTGTCACTAGTGACCAATACGAAACTGTCGTGCAAGTCACCGATCTTGCGGAAGGCTATTATTTCATCCTTGAAGGTAATGTCTATACTATATGTAGCCATTCTTTGAGTCTGCTGACAGGTGTAAAACAGGAAGTTACCACTATGTCGATCCCGAAGCACTACACGACAGAAGGTCCACATCCACTGCTAGTTCGCGTACCTCCTCTTTTCCCCAAAGCATTGTCACGCGTGACAAATGTCGTTGCGTAGTCACTGGGAGTAGAGCATACGATACTGCTCATATCATCCCACGCTCCAAGGGCGATAGGGTAGATTCTCACTCTTGTTGCAGATATATGATCGGTTCTTACAATGTCTTGCCATTACTAGTACATTCAGTCTGCAGTTTTGCGCCGACGCAGGAGCTTGTATGAAGACCAGCAACTCGATCTCGACATTGATTCCCCAGAGAATGGGATGCTATTGAGGGCCGATCTTCTTAGGCGATTCGGAAAGGGACAGAGTGTATTTCTAAAGGTATATAAACCATATTGTCTATCTGGTCTTTGATACAGACACCCACGTTTGTAGACTCCCAACTTTGTTTTGAATCCTATCGACATTCCAAGACTGGAGCAGGGGGATATGCCAGCTTCGCGTACTACATTTACATTGCAAAACTTGGAACCATATCCAGATGATGGCCACTGAGCTAATTGGTTGGTTGATGATGCACCTAGCGTCTTGATTCTAGACTATGCATACGGGGTTGCTGTTTTTCAACGCTGGGCCACCAGGGAAGCTATGGATTCACTAAAATCTATCCACAAGGATACTTACGAGAAGGATCTGCAAGAGAACAAGTCCTCTCATCCTACCCGGGTGCAGCAGGACAAAGATGGTGCCGATACGAAATCGCTCCATTCAACTGGCCCTCGTTACCAGCTTCGGAACCGCATCATCGGGACAGTGGACGATGTAGGATCCAAGGATCGAGGGATATCTAGATCGTTTATAGCTTTGGCCAAGCTTTGGCCGGAACTTTATGTATGAGGCTGGGAAATTTGACAAAATGCTTGTTCTGGCGAATCAAGGACCCACACCTTACTAAAAGTTACTAGCAACGCTCGCGTCTGTTTGGTGCTAGTTACTATGCGTCGAATTTTCTTCTTACCCTTGCTCAGTACTCAAGCACTCATCCTTGTTCACTTCCTTTATTTAGCTTTTCCTGCCGCTTGTGCTATCCTGGTACCGGCAGTAGTGGCACGGGTGCACCGATAAACCATGAGGTTGTGGAGAGCACCGATGGTACGACCCTTCTTTTTAATCCAGGTGCTTTGATGTCATCACTGACACTTACCAGTCACCAGAGTCCAGACACGTTCATGGCCATGTAAGTTGACTTTACGGAACATCCACATAGAGGGCACACTTAAGCTTGTACAGCGTCCTTGAATCCTTCATATATCATCGAAAGCGTAAAAAGTATGTGCTGCATCGCGTTCCTAGATTTGTCTTCTGTTCTCATCTCGATCCCAGACCTGACGGGTTCCATCCAAGCTTCCGTGGAGTCCAAGCTGTCGCAACCGGACTTTTGGGAAGTGGTGAAGGAATACGAGAACAATGTCAAGGACAATATTTCCAACCTTCTCCAGGACGCAGCCAAGCAGTTGGAGCCCATCGGCACTACACTTTTGGATATTTCATCTACCATGAGCAATATTGTCAACGCTACTGCCACTTTTCGCAACGACATCGCGGGTGCTCTAGAGGCTCACCAAGTCACTCACGATGCATTCTCAGAGGAACTTCAAGTCGTTTTTACGGTGATAAGAGATGACCTGGAGAAAATTCCTCTCCCTGACCAGGCCCCAGGACAAGCCCAGAGACAGGAGATGGTCGACAAAGTCTTGAATGATACTTCTTTGGCACTCGCTGACCTTGCTGTGGGTTACGGGATCGACGTGAATATTGTTGAATCATATTTGCATACCATGAAACCACATGTTTACACAATCGTGGATGCCATTGGTATGTCTTTCCCGTTCTTTGTACTCTACTTGCGGAACATTCACTGATCTGTCGAGTACTAGGTGATGTCAATGAACAGTATCCATTGCTCTTACCCACCCTCTTATTTAGTATTGTCGCACCGCTCATTGGGGAGTGGTGGATTTTTCGACCCTTATTACGTTTGTTTGGCTTTGGGTCTGCAGGCCCCATCAAAGGTGCGCGTGTCCTGTGCAGCCCGACCCTTCGAGCTAGACTGGGAAATCTAGGTACCTTTGCCACTTGGTTACAAGGGCAGCTTTGGGGAGGGGCAGTGAAATCTGGTAGTTGGTTCTCTCTACTACAGTCAGCCGCGATGGCTGCAGCTGCGAAATAATTCCGGACTGTCCTCCAGGCAGCGCCGCTGGTGGAGAATCGTTTTGTTCCGCCGGAAAGCGCTGCGCGTTTCGCCCACTATCTCTCACCTCCGGCCCTTACATCTCCTAACACCCACTGTTGCTTGAATGTACACACACCTACGTACATATAATGCATCATTCCAGCGAACATAACGTCGTCCGCAGTTTTCCACTTTGGGCTCGTTTTGAACCCAAAATGGGCATATATGTAAGGCCAAACTTCGTCGAGTCATCATGGTTGTCAACAGCATTCAAAACAGCAAAGAGGGGTATGTTGTATTCACACCAACAAGAAACCTTGTATTATTGAGGAAGCTGAGTGGCTTTAGGACCCACCTAACCGATTCGCAGTCGACGGACCGCACAGCATGATGCTGTACCCTTGTACTCGTTGCTGTGGGCGCTCCATGCCAATATAAGTGCTTTCCAGGGTGCTCTGCGTCGACCATCAAGTACCACCCACTATTTTTAATCAGCCTACTACTACCATGGATCGTCAACGAGCTAGCAAAATAAGCGGTCGGGAACGGGATGAATCTATCATCTACTACAGCCGTGACTTCCGAGATAGGCCTTCTAGAGATACCCCGTTACACACCGGTGCTTTATCCCTCCATCGCTCAGCTAGTCGCAAGTCACATCGAGTCGGACGTGCTACTTCTACATCTTGTGGTTTATGCACACCGGATCTAGGATCTACTAACAGTAACATTGCCGACAATCCTCTCGCAAGCTACGAACAGCCTAACTGGGCCGAACATGAACCATTATCATCACAGCCATCATCACCGATTGACCCCTCTTTGCTATGTCCAGAAAACGATGGCTCTGCACTCTCTCAGGCACCGCGCACCACTCTCAAGAATATTTCATGGTTCTCCCTCCCCTTTACATCCCTCGCCTCTTCTAGGCGAGTTCGGCAGTCCATTCTGTCGGCGGTGCATCTCATCGTCCTTGAACCTTCGGGTCGAAGTAATGATGAAGATCTACACAATTTATTCAGTTCCATGGCCGAAAGTTGCGTGGAACATGAGCTCTCACTGTCTGCTATTCTTCAGGAACGCTCAATTGCGGGACACACGCCGATGTATTGGGCTATAGTCAACTATCGCGAGAAGCTGCTCGTGGAACTACTGACTCATTCTCGGCCCTTGTCTATCTCAACTATATCAGATATTCGGCGGGCATGTCTCGCTAGTTCGAACCAGGCACTGTTCCATGCACTGCGGGTCCGCTGCCGTCCATTCCACGGGACACAGGGCCTTCATGTTCCGAGTCCACTGGCCCGTATGTTTCATTTATTTGTCCATCAGCCTTGCGAAGGAAAGTGGATAACACATTCAATAGCTTCAGACAATCTTCTCCTGGATTCTGAGCCCATGGATAAAATCGACGTTCGGCAGTCGAGAGATGAAGCAATCGTCGTTTCCTTCGAAATTCATCGCTGGAAAAGGCGGATAAATGCGATTGGGCACGTTGGCATCGAGTTTATAGCAGCTGGTGAGCAGCTCATAGTTATCCGTGCATCTCGGCGTGCTGAACCATGCTCGCGCAACAGGTAGAATGTGGTCCATCACTTTCTTCTCTGCCCACACTTCATCATTGCTTGCAATGCCTGGGCGTGAAAAAGAAGCGGGGACTTGGCACGTCATGGTCAAGCTTTTGGAATCGAGTTCACCTACTTTCTTTGATTCACAAATCGTGATCGATCCCCTCCCTCCCTTGGTAGAAGAGCCGAACCAAACACGAACACTCCGGACTGGAGCACGATCACGATCAAACCGAGCTGAGATCGCTCGTACTCGTTCTATACAACATGGGTCACCGCTCCCATCGCCGATCCGCCCACGTTCAAGCTCACACTCGTCCTCATCGCTGATTTCTGCAAACCAACTCCCTATTTCCATCAAGCTCAGCGCTAACGATCGCAAACTTGGATGTCGAGTTGGAGAATCCTCCAGTATGTGCCTTGATTTCGTGGACGGTCCGTTTCAGCCTTGTTCAAACTTTACTCAGAAATCGCAAAGACTCTGACAACGAAACCAAGCAAGTGGTCGAATCACGGAGTGGGCTATACGAGTGCGGTCGTATCGCCGTTCAGTGAACACACTATATCTCAATTGATGCGCGAGTGAGTTACCTCGGCATCGTCTCGTGGTTTTTCAAGAACTTACCTATATATTGCAAAGTCCTTCGCCGTACTTGTTTCACGACGGCACTCTGACAGGACGATTGGAAGCGAGATTTGTGAAAATACACTGTGTTAATGTGTTTGCGTGAACAAGGTTTACTACATGTACATAGATGATCCGGTAGCTGAGAATCTTCTCCTTTCTCTGTGACCGGATAATTGAATGATCCGAGAACGAAGGCCAATGAACCATGGCACAGGCGAATCCATTTGACCATCACAACAACCTGAGACTGTCCTCTGCAAGGAAACTTTAGGTGCTTCAGCTGCGATTAGTCTAAGCTGTGTTCGGAACTGTCGTCGCTCGCGGTTTATGCCAGCTGGCGAGAAGCCTGGGAACTGCTGGGACATGAAAGGAAGTTCCGCGGCGTTGCTAACGGCTTGCAGAAAACCTCCGAGACTGAAACATTGCCAGAACGTCTTCACCCGATCATCTTCTATTATTTGAGGTCCACTGCTTATTTTTCTTCACTTCTTTTTAGCCTCGTTTCGACTCGGAAATTCACCAATGGAGATGCATAACGATTTCTTTCATTGGAGTCCCAATAGTCACAACATGCACAGCAGCAAAGGGTGTACGTATTAGCTGAGCGGCTTTGCCTATCGATTCGCATGTCGGATGATATGCTCCGGGCTTCTATTGGTTGCTGTGGGCGTCCACGAAGTATTAATAAGCCACCCAGGGATCCCACTATCATGGATCGTCAATATGATAGCAAAGTCAACGATCAGGCCAGTCAGGTATCGGATGGTGAATCCATCCACCATGACAGCCACGACGGGATGCAAGACGAACTTGAATCTTCTAGAGATCTTCCCCCATTGCACAGTTCCGTATCGCTGCCCCATCACTCAGCCAGTCGTAAGGCAGATAGATGGTCCATCTCTACCTCTCGTGGCTCATACACGAGTTTAGCCAACAGTGACATCGTTGAAAAAACCCCTACAAGTTCTGAGCAACCTAACTCGACTGGTGACAACCTTCCATCACCATCAGTTGACCCCACTTCGCTACGTCCAATATCGCCTGCTCTCAAAACATTTTCATGGTTCTCCATCTTGCCCTTTACATCCTTTGCATCTTCTAGGGGAGCTCGCCAGTCCATTCTGTTGGCAGTGCACGATCTCATCGCACAACCTCCCCGCCGAAGAAATAATGAACCACAAAATGTGGACGATTTACTCGACTCTATGGAAAAAAGCTGCGTGGGACATGGGCTCTCCCTGTCTACCATTCTGCAAGAACGCTCAATCGTGGGCCACACGCCGATGTATTGGGCTATAGTCAACTATCGCGAGGAGCTGCTCGTGGCCCTATTGGTACATTCTCGGCCCTTGTCTCTCTCAACTATATCAGATATTCGGCGGGCATGTCTCGCTAGCTCTGATCAGACATTGTTCCATGCCCTGCGGGTCTGCCGTCATCCATTCCATGAGACACAGGGTCTCCAGGTTCCGAGTCCGCGGGACCGTATGTTTCATTTATCTATCAGCCTTGTCAGGAAAGTGAATGACACATTCGACAGCATCAGGCAACCTTCTCGTAGGTTCTGAGCCCATGGATAAAATCCACGTTCGGCAGTCGACAGATAAAGAATTTGTCGTTTCCTTCGAGATCTACCGCTGGAAAAGACGGATGAATGCAATCGGGCATGTCGGCATAGAATTTATCGCAGCCGGTGAGTAGCTCATAGTTATCAGGTGTCTTGGCATACTAGTGAACCACGCTCGCGCAACAGGTAGGATGTGGTCCGTCACATTCTTCTCTGCCCACACTTCATCACTGCTTGAAATGCCTGGGCGTGAAAAAGTGGGGACTTGGCATGTCATGGTCAAGCTTTTGGAATCGAGTTCGCCTACATCCGTTAATTCAAAGATCGTGATCGACGCCCTCACCTCACCTCTCTCGATCGAAGAGCGTGACATAACACGAAGACTCCGGACTGGAGCACCATCTACGACACTTTCACGATCCAACCGAGCTGAAATCGCTCGTACTCGTTCCGAGAATCATGAACCATTTCCCTCTTCAGCCCAGTTTTTCTATGTGAGGATCGGTGGCGAGAGCCCCAAACTGATGATTGTCACAGGTCACCACCCTATTGAAATCGGCCTCGCCAGTTATCACGATGAACTCGGATGCCGGGCTGGAGAATCTTCTAGTATGTGCCCTACTCTTGTAGACAGTTCGTTTCAGCCTTGTTTAAACTTCGCTCAGAAATTGCAGAGATGCTGACAACGAAGCCAAAAAGGTGGTCAAATCACGGAGTGGGATATACGAGTGCGGTCGTATCCTCACTCGACGAAAGTACTACATCTCGATTGATGCACGAGTGAGTCACCCTTCAGAGCTGTTGCGTAATTTCTTTCAAGAACTTACTTGCATATCATGGAGTCCTTCGCCATACTTACTCCCCGATGGTACTCTGAGAGGGAGATTGGAGGCGAAAATATAGTCTAGTGAAAATGTAACAAAAACTTCGAGCGCTTCACTGGCAGCTGCGAAGCTGTGCTCAGAACTAGTTACTGGATGTCATGTCTGACTAAGACAACAACACGAGGACTTCCAGTGCAACAGCGCCGTGCGCATTTGTGGCCCCTTGATTTTGTACTCCCATCATCTGAAATCCTGCGTCTAAGTGTCGTGTCTTGGCCAACGATATGTATTCAGCCAGCCCGGGAAAACTTCGTATGTCATATTATTCATTATTCAATAGTAACACTTGTAATGACATTTTGTTGACTCCCAGATCACTCGAAAACAATTGAAATTGATTGTGGTAAAGCAGTATTTTCTGCTTTCTTCACTGCTGATGGCAAGCACATATTGAGCGGCGATATCGAGGGGATGATTCGACGATGGCAAGTAGATGATGGACGTGAGGTTGGCACAGCAATTCAAACACCGGGGAATGCAGTCTATGCAGCCGCGTTGTCGATGGATTGCAAATGGTTGGTGTGCGGGTTGAACTCATGGCCGTATGCTGCGTTGTGGAATGCGGAAACTCGCACAAAATATATGGATATCACTGGACACACAAAGACAGTGAAGTCTGTGGATATTTCCCCAGACTCGAAGACATTTGCCACGGGTGGGTCAGATGCATGCGCGTTCATCTGGAGAACTAGCACAGGCAAACAGCTCGTGGGCCCATTACACCACGCTTCCGCCCTGGTGGCAGTCAGGTTCTCTCCGGATGGTGCACGCCTCGCTACCGGTTCGGTCGGAGGGTCAATCAGAATCTTTAACAGCAGAAATAGTCAACAGTTACTTGACATCCCGTGCCCATTCCACCAGTGGATATCCTCACCACTCGCCTGGTTTCCAGATGGTCATCAAATTTGTGCCATCTCTGGGGCGTTCAATGGACTCAAGTGCTTCGACACAACCTCGGGGTCCTTGGTTGATACATGGTCTGTTCCAGGCGGGTCACTCGACTACCCTTCTATCGTACCATCGTCCAACCAGAAGTTTATTGCCGTCACCGGAAACCATTCGCTGTCCTTTTGGGATGTCACAACGCGCCAGCAAGTTGGCCATGTAATCGAGCACTCCAGCGGAGTTTTCTTCATGGCGCTTTCTCCTAGTGATGATTACGTCGTGACGGGTGAGGAAAATGGAAAAGTCACTGTGCGAAGTCTCCGTAACGTCCTACCAGACTCGTACTTTACACAACACGTAAGCACTTCTGCTACTAGTAATCGGTCAATCTAATTGAAGGGAGTGATCGCTTGATTTCCTCTTCATCGTGAGTGCATGTAAAATTTGGTTCCTAGCTTCATCTGACCCTTCCAAGAGTCGCAGTTGCCACTCATACAAATTAGCGATGAAGTATTCGAAGCGTGGACACAGGATGACTTATCTCGAGCGGAACAAGTTCTAACAACAGAGATGGTCACTCTACGGAATCCTTCTCATCATGCACAAGCCCTTGCTCAACGCTCCCTCGTACGATCCCGTTTGAAAAAGTACAGCCTGGCTATCGAGGATGCAACAAAGGTAGCTTTTTGATCATCTTTAGAGCAGGTTCCGTATTGAATATTGGGTGCCCAGTCAGTTGAGGTTCAGCGATCCGCTATCGGTCAGATAGCAACCACGATAGCTCGGGCCGGCAATAACGAGCGCGATGCTGCTACTCGCATGTTTGACCTCGTGTTCGCTAGTGACCATTCGACAGACATCAATTTCGTGTTATTGATCAAGGTGTGGGATTTTTTTCCCCGCTGCTTGTACCGTTGTCTGATTGCACCACAGGCAGCCATTCTATTCGAATGCGGACGATATGACGAGGCTATTTCGCGTGTCAAAGACTTGATCAGTATTGTTGATGATAAGACGATGTTTGTTATCATCCGGGTAAGCGACCGCGATATTCTCCAGTGCGAAATGATAATCTTGTTCTTAGGCTCAAATGCACCTCCTGCTCGCAAGCATGTCGTTGAAGGAAGGAGACCAAGAACGGGCTGCAGAATTTCTCGGGCATGCAGGGGACGCTGGAGTCATCCCTGAAAATTGTTCCGAGCTAGTCGTAATCTCGCTTGTAAGTCGTTCATTCTCTGCCCATGATATCTGACCAACATAATTCGGAAGATGTTTGGATGGAAATTTGATGACCTTGCTCTTGCAATCGAGCAGAATCTTCAACAATGTAGGAAGGCCCTGGAGGATATTGGCGATGTAGCGATGGAATCTGAAAATGCAGAAGAAGCGATTTCAAGTTACACTGCTGCATTGTCTTTGAACCCTTCAAATCTCGCGAGTCTCCTGGTCAAACGAAGCAGGGCTCGGGCGCTGCAAGGCTTGTGGGAGGATGCATTGAAAGATGCAGATGAGGTTCGAACTTTTCTTCTTTCCCAATGTGCGAAATGCTGAATTTCATCAAATTGAATCAGGCAATCAAGTTAGATGCGCAGGATCCCTGGGGATACGAAAGACGGCATGCGGCGCTGCATGCTATGCAGCGTTACGACGAAGCAGTTGGCACTCTGAATCAGATGGTTTCCCTCACAGCAAATCCACTTATTAATTCGGCGGGTGCATCGTGCCAGTGTCATGGTGGCGGCGGGGGAGATGCTGCACTAGCCCACCTTTTGGAGGATATCGTGGCTCGTTTGGGCGAAGCTGCCGTGCTTGCCTGGACGGGCCAGTCTTCATCGTACAACAGCTGCCTTCCAGGCACTCTCGCCATTCACATCCAAGTCTCACATCATTTGCCCAGCATTGATGATGTTGAGATGGATGCGCGCATCGCGGAATTAAAAGGTTCCATCTCCCCCACTGATACGATCATCATTTATGACCGATTCATCCGTCTGCCATCAACACGGTTTGCCTACCGGAGGCTCTACCTTCCTTGCATCCTATTCCCAGTCAAGAAGCTCGTCGAGAAACGTGCCGATACTGGTGAACAGAAGTGTTATCGTGCCCGGGTGTCAGGCATCGGCCATGTTGAATTTCGGACTTCGGAGAGGCTCTTCTTGGAAAAACCAGGTTCACTCACTTTCGTTCATCCATGGATTCGCGATTTGCGTGGTCCAGTGGAGGAGCTTTGTGGAAGTGCATCGGATAGCGATGACGATTCTTTATCGTGGTCTGGATCAGACGTGAAAGAAGAGTCTTTGACTCCGACTGTAGTTTCTGAGGCTGCCAGTGCACGCGATGCAGCTGCGGTGGCTGCACCACTGTATGCGGGGCCCATTGCTATGACGGATGTCTCTACCCGGGCATTGCGGCTAGTTGTCGGTCTGCAGCAGCCGTTCCGTGCGCTTTTGCTGCAGCAACAGTTGCATGGAGGGTACAAGCGGGTCGCTGCTGAGCACGAGATCATCGTACCAGGGCTTGAGCGCAACACCAGTTCAGCTAAGGACGTGCGGGTTGAAGTCGTGGAAATATTATGACGGTACCAGTCACTTACCCCACATTGTGATGGTCATTCATGTTTTTCTCATCAATCGACGTACTGTATCATTTGGAAGTTCACGTGTGTGTACGAGCCAACTCAAATATCGGTGCCAACTGCGTATCAAGCCAACTTAGAGTTACATAGGTTATTGGCTGATGGGTGTCGCCACTCGCTCACTGCCCTCATCAACCTATAACACAATCCGCCCCATCCGGCTTCGCCAGTCGTGTCTCGAGCCGAACATACAGCGTCCCGTCAGAAGATATGAACGGTGTGTTGCTAGTAAAAATACCGAAATAAGTTGGTTTGCAAGAACCAAGTCACGGGAAGAAGGGAGCAACAGTCCTAACTCACTCGTATGTCAACTCGGCTCCGGGGCCATCAGCAAATGGGACGACGATGGCATTAGTGTACCAATGCCCGTCCTCCTCCCTCCAACGTTCCGGGGACATCGATCCCCGCACCCAGCGCTTCTGACCCGAACATTCGGCATCAACAGCACGGAGAAAGGTGTCCGAGGAGCGATGCGTGAGGCGATTGGAGCTCTTGAGACGTATGTCGAATGTTTGCGGTGCCTTGGATTTCGATCTGGACCTGTCGGATACTGGAGATCGTGGTACAGGACTGCTCAGGTCGCCCGGGGGAGGTGTCAAGGATATCAAATCGGCCGCTTCAGATGAACTGGGATGCAATGTTGATAAATTTGTCGATGGAGGCGGCAAGTTGAATATCAACCTTGAGGTGACATAGGTAGGCGGACTGGGTTCCAGCAAACAAAGAGCAACTTGCCATACACCCACCGACGTCGTATTAGTGGTGGATGATGGACAGAAAAATGTAAGAGACCATATGCGGCCTGAAATGAGCGAGTTAAGAGCATCCTATCTGCGAGGTAAAGAAATATTACCTCGAGCAATGAACTCGACACCGACTCTACCAGAGACTCGCATACGTTTCTGCCAGAGATTGATCGAGATCTCGGCCTCAAATGCCCCCTCTCTATCCACCTCACGTACGGACACCTGGTCTGGGGGCATAGATCCGAGCAAGATGGCATCTGTACCTTCTACAACATGGCTGTAAGTCTCATTGACGACTTCTTTTTGGAATACGTACCTTGGTTCGGCACCGGTTTCTTTGCGAAAGGCTTGCTGTGGAACCTCAGCGCCTGAAAAAGGGGCTGATTCGAAGTGGCCAGACACGCAACACGTATCTCAGATAGGGTCTCCTGGGATAGAGGGGCCGCATGCATGAGAAGTAATGGTAAGAGCACATCTCGATGGTTCAGGATCGCCCAGTAGATCGCAGAATGATGCTCTATGGACTTTTGTTGCAAGAGGATCGAGAGATCTATGCCGTGGGTCCGACAGGCGTCGGCACAGCTGCCGAGGAGATCGGGTGATTCAATGTTGAGGACCAGGTCGCGCACAAGTGTGAGAACTGTCTGCCGGACTTCTTTGGAAGTGCGTGAAGAGTTGAATGATATCAAGGATAACCAGGAACTATGAGAGGGGGAGAGCGATGACCTAGTGCTGACTGGACGACCTGCATGTGAACTACTTGGAATGTTGCTACTGCGCGAGCTGGTAGACTGTCCAAGTCTTGGCTGCTTTTCGTCGATGTGTGAATGTTCATGGCCTGTTGTGATGGTCTCGTATGAAGGGGGTGCGTCCGTATGATCATCCGAGGACAGCTCGTCTTCGTTGTGGCACTTGTCTAGGACAACCATTCACCAAGGAGTCAGGGTATACTATAGAAGAAAGTGATTGACGTCCATCTATTTGATAAGTGTGCACTGCGGTCTGCGGAGGCTATGAATATATACACTGCATTTTAAAGGTGAAAATTTTGGTAATGTAAATTTCTCACGTTGAATTCCATAGTACTTTCATAGATGACAGTCTAACAGCAGATTACAGAATGCCATACGCCCCCGTGGATGATGGGGAGAATATTGTAATGATCGAGTTTCGCCATGCAAGACTCGAACAAATTGCCTGGAGCGATAAACTTGACACTACACATGGGTTGCCTACGTTAGAGAAGGGCCTATGATCAGTTCCACGGCATTCAACATCCGCATCCATTCACTAGAACCTCATTGCCCGTACAAGTACCTAGCAAATGACACAATTTGCGGAGCCAGATTCCACGAATCTCGCCTCCAACCGCCCCTTCAGAGCACCATTGGACAAATACGGCGAATTACTACTAGTAGGATGTGCAGATGAGTTCTCGGCAAAAAAACATGAAACAAGATCACTAGGAAACTCACTCATGCAACAATTGAGATATAGTATCCTCTCCGAGCGGTGATACGACCGCGCTCGTATAGCGCACTCCACGATCCGACCACTTGTCTGATTGTGTTGTCAGCGTCTCCATGGGTTCTGAGTGAAGTTTGAACTGTAAGGCTGGAATGGGCTGTCCATGAAATACAGACACGTACTAGACGGTTCTCCAACTCGGCATCCAAGTTTGCGGTCGCCAGAACTG
>JBBPMR010000352.1:0-23895 GCA_038090415.1 Rossbeevera mucosa | reverse complement strand
GTGGAGTTGGACACTTGTTTGAGACGACAGCGAAAAGTAGGTTTCCACATGATCAAACGATGAAAGATGTTTCATGGGTTTCAATCAGAGTAGTGGGTGGAATGGGCAGCCATAACCCGAATAGCATCCAAGCAGACAGGCCTGGTTCTGAACTGTGGTTCAATCTTTTTTTATAACTGAACATTTGAAGTCTTAGTTATGTTCAAATTAACGAGTGATTAAACGTTAAACACGTAGGTGGCTTTCAGAACGAGTTCGAACGCGTTTGAACTCAGTTGCCAGGTAATAGACGACGACAACGTCCGTCATGTCACCGTCACCAGGATGCGATTTTGAATAAGTCAGATAGAGAGGCATCCTTCCTCCCTGTTAGCATAACGATTATCCCGCTAAATGTATCCTGCTTATTTCCAGGCTTCACCTATCATCTTACTCACGCATGGCAAGACTTTGAACGTCGCTTTAGATGGCGAGTCCATTTCACACCATCTCGATGTATATGCATTGGCCTCCATCTGTCTCTGGATCAACAAGTGTACTGAGCCACCAGTGACTATGTTCCTTGGGTATGAGTACCGCACTCTCAGCTTCTTATTCGCAAATGAAGCCTCCCATTCTTCACTCATCAGACTACCTCACCTCGGTTCTCTAGAGAGATTCGAATTGGACATTTAAAGTTGGATTTTTCGGTATGTATGTTGGAAGCCTGAAGCTAGCTTAGCGGAATTATCATCGGATCCTTTTCTGTTTCACCTTGTCGTATGATCTCAGACTCCCATGGCGTAGAGCAGGTGAGTGATTGTCTGTGCAACTTACTTTGCGACACATCGAGGCGACCCCTCGGCATGTACCAAGTCATTGGCCGCCGTATTGATTTTTTATGAGTTCCAGATGCACTGATGCACGTTTTGAGACTTTCGTCGGTCATTGTAATAGGCTGTTCTAAGTAGGCTATGTCGCATCCTATATGTATTATCCTTTGACATGGTAGCGCATCTCATTTTTGTGTATAGGATTTACAGAATGGGAACGATGAGAGAAGATGTCGTCAGTACAAATGGTACGAAAAACACTTCATTGTGAGGTGAAGATTTTTGGACTCGACGGGGGGCTCGGCGGTCATGTAGAGTCCTGTGAGTTGGCAGGCACAGATTCTGATATCTCGGCGTTATAGTAACTCGGGACAGACGGGGAGGATATTTGGTGTTTCAGGTTGACATGAGTGGTAGTACACGTGGTTAGATTATCGCATCGAATTCGTGTTAGATAACACGAAGTAGTCGTACACATGGACTGGGTCCGAGAGACAGAGATTCTGCGAGAGCAACGGAGAAACGCATTCGTCTGACAGGTGAACGATTGTTCAAGGGCACATGGCGGTCTGTTGTGGGACAGAAATGGTATTTGCTACCGTACTGTAATTGTTTGTACTTGTGCGGGATCTGGGGCCACCCCTCGGAGAGTTGCACTATCAATATGTATTATGATCGGATTTTTCGCGGGAAATAGAGCCAGAAGCGCGCGGCTATGTTCCGAAAGAAAGAAAGAAAACACCATCAAGAGCAGATGTATTGCAGAAACCCACGGTTGGCAGCAATGGGAAGAGTCGGATCTCGTTCACAGCCCTGGCTACGATCCTACTAATGGCTCGTTTGAAGTACCCCGACTGCGAGGATTATGCCTGTTCATCCACGCTGGTGATCACCGAGCCGTGCCAACGCACGACAGGTGAAATGTATGTCTTGCGTTTGTACTTGATTGTGTTTGTATGCGCGATGAAAAGTGCCAACCCCAACAGCTTGAAGCTTCTTCCAATCTCTGATGTCCCAAAGTGCCCTCTATCAGAGCCCATATAAGGTATGCAAAAAATGTCACCATTTTCTACCACTCTCGACTGGCACAGCCACCACCCGTGGACCGGCGGCGGTGGAAAGCCTGGACTCAATTTGATCTAACCCCTTTTGAATGTTTTGCAGAATTCATTCCTCAATTTTGGAAATGGACAAGCACGATGGTGGAAAATGGTAGTTTGTGAAATGGTGGGTCACCACCCACTGTTGCCAGACGTGATCTGTGAGTGTGTAGTACCAGTGTGCCCCATAAGACCAGCAGCTTACTGCCAGCCTGGTTGTAACTTGGGACCATCGCACCAAACTGGTACTGATTCTACAAGGTGTGTCCATCATCGATTTTGGCAGCTAAGAGCCTGTGGTGATGTTGAATATCTCATTGGATCGAAATTCATCTGGAATCTGCAACAAGCATCGTAGCGATAAATTGACGCTCATTTTGAGGGTGTATGTCCAGTAAATTGTTTTCGCTGATCATCTCTTCAGCCAAAGCAGTAGTAAGGCCCGATGTACCAGAATAGGTGCGTGATTTTTCACCAGGTCGAATGGTTTTCGTAGGCCACTTTTCTCTCCTCAGTTCAAATGAAATAGCACTGAGATCGGTTTGTATATTTTTCCTCGATCTTCCCTTTTCCTAGTTTCCTCTGCCGCACTACTTGCTCGATATCGATGTAGATTGATATAGATCGATGGACTACTCCTGCGGCGGAGATCCACAAGATTAAAACATTGCTCCGTTTCTGTAGCAGTCGGAACTCAGGATGATATCATTCCGTGTTTCTCTTGCTCGTTTGCAGGCTCTACTCTATCATCCCATGCGCATCCAAGTCTCTTTGCCATGTGATTAGCTCTGCTCCGGTTCATTGAAACACGACAACTGGGAAAAATTCGAGTTCGTGTACAGAGTCCGTTCCACTTCCATTGATCTCATGCAATGACTATAGCACACACTCCGACGCCTTCATTTAGCTCAAATAACTCAAGAGAATACCCTTCTCAACAGAAGATGGTACTTGCATGTGACGCAGTCTTCTGCAGAATTACTCTACCAAAGTTATATCCATTTCGTCTTCTCTCCGTATCTTTCAACCTTGAGGCATCTCCAAACATTTGATTTGTGGCGAACCACGTGCGGAGATTTCTCATCAGAGACTGTCAAGCGGTCAACCCATTGGTATCGTTCACGAAGTCCGACCTTCGGTCGCGGATAGGTATAAGAGGCCCAGATCTTGATTGTTATCGATCGACCATATCGGAGCCTCTGGCGTTGCGATGGTTTCCGAGGAGCGATCTGTTTCCTGACTCTAGGACACGGATGGGTACTAGAATGCAGGATCGTGGTGGCGAGAAAACGCCAAGCTCTGCCATGTGATTCTAAAACATTGTCCCATCCCATCCGGGGTCGTGTTAGTGCTGTGCTGGGACTACTGCATTCTTCGCCACGGGGTCATTTTTCATTATCAGGCGCTTCTGCGCAGCCAAAGGCTGTTACTTGGTATCTCGCAATTCTGTGGATCAGCTGGTTGTATATCGGTAATAGAAGCCGTCACCTCCTCTTCACACTCTCCCATGAGCACGAGTTCCCGCATCAGACCGCAAATCGGCGTCAGTGTGCTCACTGATCCCGTTCCTTTTTTGTATTTGTTTTGTTTTCGTCCTGTTCTTCGCTCTCCATCTAACATCCATTCTCAAGAAATGAGTCGGCGACGTAACTTAGCAAGTTAACCTGCTTCTTCAATAACCACGTCGGTTTCCGGAGAACCCACTTAAGGGGTCAGATGACAGGTCAGTACCTGTTTAGTATGTTTGGAGATTACACACGAGGCATACCGGTATTTCTGTATTTTAGTTTGGGGATCGGGGAAATGTGGGTACACTCCCGCGTCCCCGAGGTGATGCTTCATCTGGAAGGAAGGATCATGGGCGCAATCCTTGTGAAGAGGTGGATGTCATCCGTCTATCTTCGGGAGAGGGGAATTCTTGTTTGGGGTATTTCGGCGGGACGGGAAAAAATAGGAGAAAAGTCTGCTCCTACGATCTATAGTCTTTTTCTTCAAATGACGATCTTGTGAATGATATGACCGTGTCATGTTTTTTAGCGGATTCACAATACGACAGTGTTTCGTATTTGCAAATCAGGGGTTAAAAAAAACCACTCCTTGAAATCGCATTTGACGATAAGGGCGTTGTGTTCGGTCAGATCCTATGATGTACACGTGTTGCTCCACGCTCTGTCATAGATGCATATGTGCTCGTCTGGTTTGGGGCTTTAGTTCTTTACGCATACAGTTCAAGAGGAGATGGTATACCAGAGCCTGTCGATCGCTTTTCTGGGGATATGAACGAAGCCGCAGCTTGGTAACCAGCTTCATCATTACCTCACGATCTGTTCTAGTTTACGTTGCTTCCATGGAATGAGGCCTATCCCGGGAACCGGACATTGATATTGAACTTGCAAGACTCGTGCCTCCATGCGGCTGAAGACTCCATACATATTATATTTCAAACGGACTCTCCTTGACACTCACAGGCTTATTCTTCTTTATTCAGCAAAAGAAGCTTTTTACATCCATCTTAAGTCGGCTTGGAAGGGCGGAAAGAGGCGATAATGCGCATCGCGGAGATGTCATTCACAGGTGTGTGTTTTGACACAGGGTGAAAAACCTAACCAAGGACATATCGATTTCGAAACAGGAGATCGTAGATGGCCAGAGGGCGCATGGCAGATCAGGCTGTGGCGTGGAAGGGGCCCATCCATTGGCCGTGGCTTCCGCCTGGAAGAACGACCTCGTGGCTCCGTGCAGGGTATGGAAACCGAAGGCGCTTCGGAAGGGTCAAAGTGTGCGCGCACCCGAATTCTCCCGAATGGGGCCTTATATTGAATCTTGATGTACATAGCCTCTCTATGGGCGTTCTAGGAACGAGTGACGACGACTCAGGGTCCAGGAAGAAAAAATGTCATAACGTTGGCTGAGTGCGTTCCCGCATCTGTCAAAATGCTCCAAGGTTCTTGTAAGCACTCATAAAAAAGGTTTAGCTCGGGCTGTGGACGGCGTGCAACTTACGGATACGAAGAGTACGTCACAATTTATTGCACCTGAGTGGCAGCGCGAGTCAGGTACGAGCCGAGTTAATCCGAG
This sequence comes from Rossbeevera mucosa, assembly GCA_038090415.1. Classification (NCBI taxonomy): domain Eukaryota; kingdom Fungi; phylum Basidiomycota; class Agaricomycetes; order Boletales; family Boletaceae; genus Rossbeevera; species Rossbeevera mucosa. The sequence goes on along the minus strand of JBBPMR010000352.1, from coordinate 18,905 downwards.
CGATAATAACGCTCCCGGAGCCAAAGCACGCGCAAAATGAACTCCAGGGTCAGACTTCTTTTGCAGAAGTTGCAACCGTCATTCATCTTTGACGCCAGGACGGTACGGGACATCCGACAGAAAAAATGTATCTACTGATTTTGCGGATGTGACAAGCCTCCATCATGTCTGTACATACACATATGCCTTTACTGGGTCTAAATGACGACCATCCCATCTGATGATAGACATACAAGATCAGACGGACCACAGAGAGACCAGTACCGACGCTCGAGGGATATTTTACCTGATTTGGGCCACACTGATCTTGATCAAGATACATGTCCTTTGATGGTTAGCAGACGAAAAACAACTTTGGATAGATTTTTCGCAAAGACCTTGCCAAGACGACCATCGCTGATGATCCGAGATCTCCACCCGGAACTAAAGTAGTGACGAGAATTCCGTCTCGTAAACGCCTTACGACTGCGGGGTAGGGATTTTTTGCCATTCGCACGCGGTAACCACACTCATTTCTGGTTTGCAAAGAAAGAACGCTCCGGTTTCCGTTCCGGATTCGAGAGTACGATTACATTGTCGGAACACAGTTTCCCGTCTTCTGTTAAGTCGCGAGACCAACTCACGGGGCTGCGAAGCTGTTGGGCTGAGGTCCCGTCCACCCGTAATGAAGGTTCGGTCTAAGGGGGCTAGGGCACTCCGATTGAGAAGCCGAACGGGTTCACAGCGCTAGTATATTATAAGATGTGGTCAATGTCCGCGGAGTTCGTATGACATAGCCAGCCTTGAGCGAGCTCCCCAACAACTTCCGGGGGTTACGGTAGTGTCATTTTCATATTTCCGTTATTGCAGGCATAGTTTCGAAACCATCTACTAGGGGTACCTTTGGGGAGGTAGTATGTCCGCCGTCAGTGACGATGCGCAGCTGATCGGCGAACAGACAAGCAGGTGGCCACAAGAAGAAGAAAAAGAAAAGGGGGGGTTGTGAAGGAGGAGTTCTATCAATTTTAATCGTGACGATCTTCCGGTGGTTCGCGAGTTCGAGGAGAATTGGCAACGAACTGGACAAGCTGAGAGTACCACACGGCTGTTTCAGGAACGACTCTGCCTCGGTCGTAGTTCATATGCCCAGGTACGGAATAATCCGGTTCGGCCCGGCGGACAGATTGCCTGAAGGCTAGTTGGGCTCATACTTAAGCGTTCGGCTTTATTCAGCATCGACTTGCCTTCTGATCCACTTTGTTCATGTCTCCTGCTCAAGAACAACAGGAAAAGCCGTCTTCTTCCATTCTCAAGGAGCGTAGATTCAAGCTGAGCAGGTCTGTCATCACATCCTCTTCTTCGCCTGCTTTCTCAGACATCCTCCAGGGCGTGCGATCGCTGTAGGTATGTGTCTGTGAGCGCCCCCGCACTATGTCATCTTGATTTGCTGTGCAGGCGCAGGAGGATCAAATGCGACGAAGGCCATCCGTGCCAGGCTTGCCTGACTGCCAACTCGCCCTGCACCTTCGAAGAGCCAGGGAAACGAACACATCCTCACAAATCAAAGTACGTATACCAAGTCACGCTGATCACAGACACTTACACCTCATCCCAGACGCACCGCTACCCTTGAGGACAGGATGCACCAGCTTGAGACCCTCATCCAAGCCATCCCTCCCACAGTCTTCGCCGCCGGGGGCTTGACTCCTCCACAACATCTCACAATGGATCAAAATATAGCGAGCCCGCTATCTACGTTTGCTTCTATGGATCACCCTTTTCCCTCGGGTGTTCCTCCCCCGTCTCTTCACGTGTTCCCACTTACAAATCCATCCACGCATTTCACCGCTCAACCCCCAAGAGGTTCCCCCAGGCAGGACAGTCCAACTACTGTGTTTCGCTCCATCGTAGGACAGTCACCTCAACTTCAGAATGGATTTGTGGTCGACCATTCTTTCGAAGAAAGTTCCTCCCGAATACATGCCTCTTATCTCTACTTCGATGACGAGGGGTACACAAGATGGCAGGGCGAAACGTCTGGTTTACCTCTCCTAGATCTCCTATTGGAGCAGCATCCTGCAGTCAAGTCTGAGAAGGAGAGCGGTGTTGCAGATCCAAATTGGGCCAATAATCAGCCCCCTTCCCCCAATGCCACTACATGGTTTCCAAACAGAACACCCAAGCGAACTGACGTCAACCCGGAGACGCTCTGGCGGCTTATAACCTCTTATATCGCCCCGGAATTGATGGACAGGTGATCTCTACCCCTTGCCTTTATCTTAGAATGGGATTCTTACTCGTTCTATTGTCAGTTTGGTGCAGTGCTATTTGTGTACATCCTATTACTTATTGCCATTTTTACATGTTCCCACGTTTCTTGCGGTTCGTTGACTTTTCCCTACCCGTTCTGCTGGGCTTATCGCGTCATTAGGATTATGGCAATCCTAGAAAATGGGCCGAACCCGGTTTCGCTGCCTTTATTGTTGCCATTTGCTGTCTTGCTTCACGCCACATTGATGACCTGCGTGTTCGGTCGGATCCAAGTGAAGGGATCTCGGCAGGCACACAGTGGTTTGAACTTTTCGGCCGCCTCCGTACACTCCCGATCGCAGACCGCCCGACACTTTACACCATCCAGGCATACCTGATTGCCGCCGTCTATGCAGTGGGACTAGGCAAGCTTTCAAAGGCTGCAGCTCTCTTATCGGAGGCCATCACCATCTCGATAGACGCTGGTTTACACCGATCAGCCGATACGTATGATCTCTTCGACCCTATCGAAGACGAGGTTCGTAAACGCACGTTTTGGTGCGTGTATATCTGGGACAAACAGCTCTCGGCCCACTTTGGCAGACCCCCCATGCTTCGCCTCCGGGATTGCGACATCGGAGAACCTGCCGTTGTTGATGATGAATTCGTGACTCACGAAGGCGTGTTACCACAGCCTACAGGCACAGAGAGTCGAATGAGCGCGTACGTCGCAATGGTGCGGATCATGGTCGTCATGGAATCTGTGTTGGACATCCCGCCACCGCGCCATCGAGCCGGGGACTCCTCGCCTTTTTTGCTACATGCCGCTGCACTGCTGTCTGGGCACACACGACCGAAGGACCTACGTGAAGAAGAAGACTTGCTAAACAAAATACACCGATCCATACCACCATATTGGGCTCATACGTCCGAAACACTGGCTAGTGAGGACGTCATCAGGGTCACACAGGCTGTGCGCCTCCATTGCGCTGAGCAGGTTGTTCGGATGTTGATTCACAGGCACCGGTTCTCCAACTTCGTGGCAGAGAGGACGTACAACTGCTCAATAGAGGAAGAGCCGAGCGACATTGAGCAAGAAGCAATGACCGCCGCTCATTCGTGTGCCATACAGATTATCTCGTCCTACATGCAAGTCGCGGCCAAGGGTCTGATGACATATTGTGAGTCAACTTCTATATATAGTCAATTTGACCAACCGATCCGAGTTCACCGATTCCGTAGATGGGGTCCACGTTATCCATCAGTTGACACAGGCAGGGCGCACCCTCCTTGCCGTATTAATTAATTGCAAGAGTGAGAAACTTCAACCGCTGATTCAACCTGCGCTCGAGACCCTTCGGTTGTGTGTGGGGTTGTTGCGACGATTTAGCGGGAGGTACGTATGCGGCCAGAGGTCAGGTGACCTGATGGAGGAGTTTTGCCGACGTGAGTTGGTCCAAAACCTCGGCGCTGATTATTATGGCTCACCTGGCCCAGTCACTCAAATACCACTTGAACCCTCCCGCTCTGACTCCGAGGAGCAAGCGAACACGCGACCTCCATGGATAAGACCCGTGCGTAAAAAGACCCCCAGCATGGTAAAAGGGAGTGGGAGCGATGGTAGTTCCCACCACAGCAGCCCGGAGGCCTTCTCGCCATCCGAGTTCTTCGTTGACCCGGGTGTCGGCATGACAAGTGCTCAATCGTTCAATCCGACATCTGCTGGTGGTGGATCAGTTGGTCATTATCTCGGAGCCCGACGCTCATCCCTTACGTTGCCTTCGTTCCTGGATACGGCCGCCGCTACCATGGAAGTGGACCCGAGCCTTTACATGTCGTCTCCAGCGGAGGTGATGAGTATGCTCGGGGACGGCTCCGTCGATGTTTCGACGATATTTAGTCCTGATTTCAACACGATGGGACCGCGCTCGACTGAGTCGAGGGAATCTTCTCTATACGGACATCTTGGTAACGGCGGAAGTCTGGTCACGACGCCGTGATGCATTGCGATTATAAGTTCACTGGGTCTATCCTTTATGAGTAAACCGCCGGGCTATTATTCTCGCTTTCGTAGTTTCTTCTTGGCCTTCGTATATTAGCCTGGCTATCTTCTTCGAGCTTCAGTATTCACGGCTTGCTGCAATACAATGAAGTCAACCAAGATTACTCTATGATGTCATGTGCTCTTTGGCATGCCACCTGAACCTGAGTGACATTCCAAAAGTCATGGGCCATTACTAGAATCCAAGGTCAAATATTGAAGTGTCATAAATCACAGGACCCACTGATGTCATTCCACGGGAGATGATCAAATCCAAACGCAATAAACCCGAGACCAGCGCTGGATCACGACGTTTGTACGTAGTTACCGGAAAAGTCTTTATAGTCGCCAAGGCTGATGGATCCGGTGTTCGCGAAACAACGCTACGCTAGACGATGTGAACATGGATACATCCAGAGGTGAGCTTCGTCGCGTGGACTTGCTAGAAGCTGAGAATCAAGGATAATATAAGTGGCATACAGCCTGACGCATCCTATGGTACAAATAACCTTACCAAGTGTTCTCTACCTGAAAAAAAGGAACGTATGATCAGTGTCGGGCTACGTCTCGAGTCTGGTCCGACTCCTGCAAACGAACATTATGTTTGGCCAACAACGTCCCGCGGTACCCGCTCACAAGTTTCCATCCCACCCAGCTCGACACAACATTGACATATGGTAATTCGAAGACGGGAACGTACAACGCACTGGTAAGGACCCATTGGGTCTGATTTATCTCCGTTAGCTGGGCTGGGGCTGCAACACCATTTACTTTTGCCACCACCAACCACACGAACGCGTCCGTCATCCAGACGGGCTCTGGCAATACATTTGGGCTGGGGTTCCCTTTCAATAGGTGTATATGTATTCGTGTTTTTTTTTGGTGGCGTTGGTAGTGTTTGAAGGGTTCGTTGATGCGGTTCTGATCATAGGGTATGTGTAGCTTCGTCCAGAACGATCCATTTCAGAGTCAAACTTGTGTAGGACTACCCAGGTCGCGTCAAAAACCTAGCCGCACGGTGGTTCCTGAATTCCGCGAAATGGCTTGGGCGTGAGATCTGAGAGCCAACGCGGGAACATTGTTCACGCGTTTGACGATGCCACAGTCGATTGGCAACACGACAACCACGCTCCGTCGTTGGTTGCAAGCTGTGGCCTAGCGAATATTGAACTCTCCAGTGCCATTGATAGTGCTCCAACGAGACGCAATCCCTATAGGAGGGCCGACTATCGAAAGTGAGAGCTTGACCTGGGTAAGCGTGCGTGGATATCCAACGAGTCAGGGTGTCCTCCGTCCTCCGTTTGATGCTCCTGGAAAGGTTCGTTTGACACGAGCGGCTCAGAGATTTTGCATGGCTGTTCATTTCTATTTCGACAGGGAGACCGGGTGACTCGGATGTATGACTCGATGGCGTCAAGTTACCCAAGTCAAATTTGGCGTCCCCGAATATTTCTCTCTCGACTCTGATCGATACGGTCGACGGTCGTTTATCCTATCGCACTATCATGACTCCGCTGTGTGAAAGCTTGAAAATAGGGGAACTCACTCATTCGTGATCCTCCCGACGCTTGTCGCGCTGATCTAGAGTATTCTGGGGGTAAACACTTCGTCAGTCCAAACCTGCACTACTTGGCATTTTGCGTAGGCCGGGTGACTCTTTCCTGAGGACCCTCGCGACTTCGCCAGTCCCGTTCCCCAAGGAGATCCAAGTGTTTGTTCTGCCAACTTGGCACTGACGGACGTTCCGGCGTGGGGTAGTTCCAGGTATCGGTAATAGTTGGAACATGAGGGATTCATTTCTGAAAGGGTGACTCTCGTTTTTCATTTTTATGGATGATCGTGCGTGCTTTGCAATATATCCCGCCGCACACGCCATCGTGGACTTAATGCGGATGGTGCGGTCTGGATCCAAGGGCTTTGATTGGCCCGGATCGGCATGTGGTCACGAAGCCGACGGTGGGGATGACTGGATCAGCTGAAATGTTTACCTGTTTGCAACAGCTCAACGCTCCCGTTTTATCCGGACGGAAGCCTTCGGGCATCCGACGGAAGGGGCTTAATATTATACATTATGAGAGGGGTAACTGCACATTTTCAGCGTGTTGGCCACTTTTCACCATGATTCGCTTATGCGACCGTCCCAAAGCCCGCCAAGAGTCGGGCTTGCTCTCGACGGTTGATGCAAACAAGTAGCTGTGAGAGGGTGAGCGGCAGGTTCAGATGGCGCATGGAAGACTTGCGAGTTTGTCTTTTTGTATCATATACTACTCTTTCATTACTACCTTTCATTTACCAGTGTTAATTTCCGTTTTCCCCGGGGTTGATGGTGATTGTGGGGGCCGGCGCCTTCTTCGCTCCTATTTACGAGGGGTGCCTTACAAGGAATACTTGGATTGGAAGGTGCGCTGGCACACTGATATTAGCGAGGTTGACAAATGGCGGTGTTTGCGACAAATCGCGAATTGTAGGCTAATGCAGGAATGTGGGCCGGTGCATTGGCTGGCTTGCTGGGCTTGGTAACGTAGAGGGGCATTAGCGGAGTGCTATGAGTGCATAATCCTGACGATTGGTGACGTGAGCCGTTTTTATCTATCTTGTTTGTGGTCTTCAAGTTAGGTAATTTCATTTCATTTCGCAGCAATAAATGAGACAGTTACAAGTATTGATACGTCTAGTTATAACAAATGAGGTAGCAAGGCAGTCAGTATATAAGTCAAAAGATGACAAGGGGAAAGTGAGCAGGAAAAATGATTAATGTCTTGATACATTTTACAGAAAATCGGGTAACCTTCAAACTCCCGCAGGATCAACTCGCTTGTGGGCTCTAGGCCAGTTTCGAAAAGGTAACCGTCGGGAAGAACGCCTCCATGAATAGTATCGGTTCGTTCAATGTGCCCAGTGACTATTGAGCTGGCATGTATTTTGTCAAAAGCCCTGCATGAGGGGGATGCCCGAAAACATGTCCCAGGTTTTTTGCGCAAACTCTCCCCATCGGGCCTGGTTGCTATCATGGAAGTAGTTCCAGTATCCCGGTAATAGGTGGTGAAACGAAAACCAAACCTGTGACAAACACACGTTCGGTATCAATATACAATATCCGTCAAGAGAGACAAGTAGAACAGGGTGGGTGGCCTCGTGCCCGTCATTGACGACGCATCATCGAGGAAAGGAGGAATGAAGGGGTGAGAGGGTGAAAATACTCACGCTGTAATACTTGCACGACCTCTTGTCCTCGTCGCGTGTCCTCAAGAACAAGAACCGCGCTCCGACGAAGCATCCGTAGGTGACGAACGCGAGCGTGCAAAACCAGTCAATGTCCCAGATGCGGCAGAGTAAGAATGACCAGACTGGGAGGCCGAGGCCAACTACCAGACGGGATGTGATGGGGAACATGATCGGGACGGTGCGGCGGCCAGTAATGCGGTCTCCTTCGACATCCTTGAAGTCTTGGCAGTGTACCGTGGAGGCGAAGACAGCAATAGTTAGCTGGATCGCGAGCTTTCCAGTTTCGCTGATCTGAGACGGGTCAAAGCCTGTAAATATCGCGTAATGATGAATAATTAGGAAGAGTGATTAGTGATTAGAGCTGTACCTGCACTAAGGGTACCACCGAGTTCGACGCAGCCATACATGAAGGCGAGAATGACGTTCTTCGACAGCCAGTTCTTGTCTCCGTCAAGCTCGTTGTACCAATAGGTGAACAGCTGCATCTCGATGCTTGCAAACACCAACTGGAGGCTGAAGAGCGAGGAATATACAAGACAGAGCGGGGCCATGAGCCATCGCAGAATCATCGCATCGCGCAAAGAAATTCTGCCTGCAGGAAGCGGCCTGTGTGGCTTGTTTAGCTTGTCTTCCTCTGGTGCCTTGACTTGGTTGGAAATATTGAACTGAAGAATGTGAATCCAAATCCACACGACTGTGGGCAAGATGTGAAAGGGACTGCTCAGCGGTGCTGAGGCGACTGAGAATAATGTCTAGGATGTCATGAGATAAGTAGCGGCGCAGCGACGTCGTCACCATGCTTACCGTTGGAATAATGGCAGTCAAAATGTCATTCTTGGTGAAAAGGAATATAGTATAAAGGTGGTATCCGATGTCGGACAGGCTAAGACGTGAGGGTCGTACGGTCATAATGCTTCAGGATGAACCGGTTGATTCAGTAACTCGGCTGTTGGTATCTGGGCGTTTTGGTTCAGTTATCAGAGTATTTATACCTGGTTACATACCGGTTATCGCCTGAATCGACCGCCCCCCTGTGGGACCATAAGCGCTGAAGATTTCTTGCGGAATCGAACATTAACCGGACAAGGCGGTCGAAATAGGGGAACATTATGCCCCGAATCAAGGGTTGACAAGTGGAACGTTGCCGGCGTCAGCCATTAGCCGGACTTGCATCGGCCGGCGCGAGGATGGAACTGCAAAATTTCCAGTGCATTACCGTAATAGGTATTAACTTCAGTATACAGCTTCGGGACTGCTTCTGATGAATATGATTGAGTTCGCTGCATCTAACACAGCTCTACCCTGCCCGCAGATCAATGATCGCTCTACTTACAGTATTTCTTCGAGAGTGACGCAAGTGACGAAACGTTTAGCCTCGGTAGATGGTTGTGAGTGAGAGCGGAAGTATTCGAGCCTGCAGCATCAGACCAAGTAAAACAAATGATTACACCTGGACCTCACACGAGGCTTCTGTCAACTCAGCTGAGTAAATAATACGCCGCGAGGATGAGTGACGAAGCGCCGAGGCCACCACTTCGATTCCTGTGGAGAGCTGGCGCCCCGCCTGGCACGCAAATAACTGTTCTTTTAGACGCTTGTCGTGAGAGGTAACGTACTTTTGCTGTATACCGGAAAGCTCACCAAATTTTCATGGCCTTATCAGACGCCTAGTAGTTTGTCGGCCCGTCGGGACTCATGTAGTAGCGAATAGTTGTTCCGAAGGCAACCCTCAATGTCAATGAATCGATCAGTCGAGTTGGCGCCGGGCTCGTGAGATTTGCAGCCGAATACATTTTGAAACTCCGCAAACAGCAGCCCAAAGCTTACCTTCTTTCACTTTGAACCTTCCTGTTATTTTCCATGCCATGTCAGGGGACATCCAAGCTCATAGACTATGTCGCAGGAGCGAAGATCGCCAACGTCAATCAGGGCTCACTAAGCATGCCATACGGTGTGTAATTAGGAGTCGCGATTACCAGATAGCAATGACTAATTCGGAACTCCGCTCAGCCGCATGTTTCTCACGCATCACAATCAATGGGGCCAGTCGATGAAGATCAGACTGCAATGATTTGGAAACTCTGATACCATGCCTACAATCTAGAATTCAAGATTGCTAAGGGAAGCGATTTTTTTATAGGAAACGCTCTGCGTACTCGGCAGCAGAAATACTAGGTTTAGCAGGCATCTCCTAGTCGTCACTTGCATCGGACGAAAAATGCTCGTTAAGCCTACCTAACTCTTTCCATCTAAAAAATCTCAGCCATGTCACAACCGTTTACCCTAGCCTGTTCTCTCTGCTTTCGATTCAGAGACACTCATTACCTCACAACGACTGAGCCGAAACTCATCGTCTGTTTTTTTCTCAGCGAAGTCATGAGCTGATATCATAAATTATGTGACTTCTCTCACTCTAAGTGAATCTACGGGGACTCAGTTCTACCCGCACCCATTACGCTTGTCTTGCTTCTTATTGTATTCACCAGCATATTATAATATATCTAAATTTATATTTCCCTGGTAAAAATGGGTATCATGGATCCAAATAAATAAGTTTTAAGGAAATTGTAGTCTCGCGTCGTAGGGCACGTGTCCCATTAAAACCAGTCACCCCTCCCTCCTCATACCCGAGACGGTAGCATGCTCGAAAATATGATCCACGTTTTCTGCAGCAACTCCTCGCATCGAACCCCATTGCTGTCATGGAAATAATTCCAGGACCCTGGGAGCAGGTGTAGAAGCGAGAACCAGACCTGTAGAAGATTTCGGCAAATTGTGCCGTCATCAGCAGTCTGATGACAATCTGGCGATCATTTTCATAAATCTCACACTGTAGTACTTGCACGACAGCTTATCATCGTCACGCGTCCGCAAGAACCAGAACCTCGCACCGACGACGCAACCATATGCAACCAAGGCGAGTGTGCAGAACCAGTCGACGTCCCAGATGCAGCAGAGCAATAAAGACCACATGGGAATCCCAAGCCCAGCGACCAGACGGGAGCAGATGGGAAACTTGATCGGGACAGTACAACGGCCGATGAGCCGATCTCCTTCTGCGTCTTTGAAGTCTTGGCAGTGAACGGTCGAGGAAAAGACCACAGTAGTCATCTTGATTGCAAGTTTCCCTGACTCGCTGATTCTAGAGGGATCACAACCTATGTTTTGCACAAAGAGTGAAAAAGGGATCGTAAGCCGACCATTGACATCGATGCGGACAGAGAAAACGCGATGTCAACGTACTTGCAACTAGGATACCTCCGAGTCCGGTACAACCGTACATCAAAGCCAAGATGACATTTTTTGATAACCAATGGCTATCGCCGTTCATCTCGTTGTACCAATACATAAGCATCTGCAGCTCGAGGCTCGAAAACACCAATTGAATGCTGAAGAGTGAGGAGTATGCCAAACATAGCGCGACCGTGATCCACCACAGAATTATCGCATCATGTACCGTGATTCTGCCAGCCACGATTGGCCTATCTGGTTTGTTCGCCTTGTCTTCCTCCACCCCCTTGATCTGGTTTGCAATGTCAAACTGCAATAAATGCAAACAAATCCACAAGATTGTAGGGAGGATGTGGGCAGGGCTACACAGTGGCGCCGAGGCAATAGAAAATAATGTCTGGTAGATTGTGAGAGAAGTGACAGAAACAGGTTGACATCAGATCCAAGCTTACCATAGGAATAATCGCAGTCAGGACGTCATTTTTGAGGAATAGAAATACAGTATAAAAGTGATACTGGATGTCGGATAGGTCAAGGGGAGAGCGTTGCACAGTCATGATACTACTTCAGCGGATGAATTGCCTATGGCGTTCTGGTCGTTCCAACTTGAAACCATGATTTTGGTAGACCAACTTATATGTCTCATTTTCTCTGTATGCCGGTTATCGTCCAAACCGGTTGACCTATGTAGGCTGTAGAAAAAGCTGTTCTCAACGGCTTTGGACCTTTTGGTACCTACCGGAAGGGCGGTCTGAAAATACTCAATGAGAACGTTCCTGCCATATCAGTTAATTAATTATTACCGTGGAAAATCCTATCAAAGTAGTGCCACAGCTTATATTTTTGAGTCCAACTTTGAGAATGTGAATTCAACAGCATTCAATCTGATAAGAAGGGAAAAAACAAAAGTGAATATCAAGACTAAGGTGAACTTTGCCGATTGGACGAGATAAGTAAAATATTCTATGATTATGATGGTATCAGAACGTTCAACGATAAAAGCTAACTTGAACCAGAATAGCTGGATGCCAGTTTTCCCTCGATATCCATCACATGCCTCATCTGAGTCTGGTAATAGAGTGGGTCGGGAAGATAGACGTCAGCGTGGTTACCGCGTGTAACCAATGACAATGCAATGGAGAGAGAAAAAGCGAGGCAATACTTTAGGCACATCGGAGAATCTGTCAAGCCAAAGGCAGATCCTTTTCTCCTTATTATGATTACCAGTGATTGATGATGATCAATGAGCCACAAATGGGTATCCACTCGTTGCGACCCACTCCAGCTCTCGCACTCCAGGAACATGGACCCGTTGCTCTATACAGGGTAATACTGTATGGTCTGTGCAGAGTAAACAGACACTTTGGGACAATTTTATGAAAGTCGGACTCACGAAGGTATCCATTGAACTTCAAGTTGCTCCGGCCGTTTGCGAGCGATTCCGTAATGAATTGTCTCTGACATCAGTAAAATTACATGAGTCTTATTTGTGCTTATTCCAACTAACCGAACTTAAGACTGCTTAGCCGTGAGTCACGAGTATGATAAGTCTAAATAAGGTGCAGCTAAGCAGTCTTAAGTTCGGTTAGTTGGAATAAGTGCAAATGGCATACTGGAATAGTAGGTTCTTGTGCTCTGCTTCATACTCTCTCTCCTATACGATTTACGTTGGCTTGGGTTAACCAATTATTCCGGACAGTGACAAACGAGATTTTCCCGGGTTTGTACATGTGCGCCGACACAAACACTCCATCCTTTTATCACTTGTACATATTTTGGTTGCCCGAGATCTTGGGCCACAGTATCCTATGCTCACTGGCGTTGTGGCACGGCATCCGCAATTGGATATCAGGATATCGCATCAGAGGAATGAACAAGGTACATCTTGTGGACGTCCTCGTCAAAGGTAATGCAAGCTATTATCTCTGGTACGCGTGCCCATCCACTTTTACCTTACTTTAACGCTGACATCAGTGACATGACTGGATACTGGAACACTGTGTTTGCGGGAGTTTTTTCGGCCAAACGATAGTATCATACTGATCAGTTGCATCAACATTGTCATTGGGCAATACCTCGGAGTATGTGTTCAAGCTTATTCCATCCGCCCCCCCTTTAAACGGAACGCACAATTTAATAGATCACGTGGACGCAAGTCTCACAGGCATTTCCGGCACCAATACAGACAGTGATGGGCTGTCGTTTAATTCTCAACCTCCGTTTGACCCTTGCGCACAACGCGGAACGAGACTGTGGGACAGTCGAGACGCCCCACTTTGCTCTTCCGAATGTATCTTTTCCGAGTTGAGACTGAGTGATTGTTATTGTGACACCGTACGCCGTAACCTGCCGGCCTGCCTCTCCCATTCTTGATCTATCCACGATTATAGAGTAGACCTGAATTTTGAATATGCAACCATAGTGGCACAAAAATGCGACGCTTTGGCCGGGTGTCGGCCAATTCTAGTGTACTTTAGACTAGGAAGATTCAAACATTATTTACGACTTCACCATCAGGATGGTCGGAATAATTAAAACATTAATCTCTCCATCTATCTTCGCGGCGCTTGCCCACGACTCTCAGTTAGTGTGCTTGTACGGACAAGTACTTATTATCAGAATATGCCTGATGTATATCAAAGTTCCTAGGTGTTGCGCTCACATCAATGCTCATAATGCGGGTCTCCATATGAAATCTGTGTGTTCCATTTCTTGCCTCAACAACACTACCCTGTATAAGTAATAGACTCGGAGAAGGATTGGCGTTTCAATTGAACGTTGTTTCAACTCCCGCTGAATGTGCTTTATTGGACACGTGCCGCTTACAATATCAACTTGAACTTACCCATAGACATAAATGAAGCCTCGGGCGTCGTCTGCACTAACACAAGGGGTTTTGTGCCCGCCCCTTCATATCCAAAGACATGCAAGGTGTCCATGGAACTCAGCAGCCCCAGACTGAAGTTATGGCCTATATTCTGAAATGCTTGGTATCATTATGATTGACCTTTTCCAAGTGGTGCTCCAGGCTAGATTGTATGCCTTGTACCAACAGTCAAGGTTCATCCTCGCCATCATAGTTTTTGTTTGTGTGTCTAAAATTGTGGCCATGGCGACCATCGTGGGTTTCCTTGACAGGTACAGGCACAGTACGTCCCTGCATCATCTTTCCCTGTATTTTTTACACTATTCGCTATGCCTCATGCTAATTGCCTGGACACAATCACGAACGAGATTCTCACAGGGTCATACATGTGTGCTGACGAAGATGCGCCATCCTTTTGTGGGTTGTGTGTACTGTGGTTGCCTACGATTGTGTCCGACAGTGCATTGTGCCTACTAGCGTTATGGCACCGCGTTCGCACCTGAATGTCGGGATATCGTATTGGGGGAAAGAACAAGACGTTTCTTGCAGACTTCCTCGTAAAAGGAAATGTGGGCTACTTTCTCTGGTGTGCATTATCATTATCGTCTAATTCATCTCGACCTCAAAGCCATGTCGTTGAGTTGACCGGAACCTTTTGAACCAGTGCATCCTGACCAGTCTTGTAAACATCATTATCGGGCAATACCTTGGCGTGCGTATTCATTCTGACCACTGCCTGCTCCCTCTGTATTCAAATGTGCACTAAATCAAAATGTACATCAGATTACGTGGACGAAGGTCTCAGAGGCATTTCTATCACCGACACAGGCGGCGATCGGTTGTCGGCTGGTCCTGAACCTCCGCTCGACCATTGCGCGCAACAAAGAGGGTGATCGTTTCAGTCGCGACCTCGAGACGGCACACTTCGCTATTGAGCAGTGACTGTCCCGAGGGCCGAGATGTGGCACACCGTCTCTCTGATCCTTTAGCATGTACTCCTTTATAATAGACTCGAGTTAAGTTGCAAACCAAGTAATGGAGAAACTATGCGCATTGCGGAGCGATGGCCCTGTAACTCGCTAGCAGCCTAGCAGCCTCCAGTGTATAATGACCCACTTCCCGGTCTTGTGCTGACATTAATATTGTCTTCATCACTATGAATATGCGCACGGTTGGACTTGGATTCTCTTGGTTCTACGTAGTTCACAACGCAAGGTCAGGCTCGAGGCTGGGGCCCTGGATCGTCTTAGTAGCCGGTATGCTGATCAACCTGCGTTGCCTATCGCATCAAGATACATTAAGTCCCCATGGTCCAGGTTCATCACTCCGTGATACCGTTGCCATCTGAATCTATTCACAATACTTGTTCCGTGGCGTTACTTGAACCAAGTTTCTTTGAATCTGGATAGCTGGGTATGGAACTGGGCGTATTTGATTTGGACAATCTGATAGGAATTCTTGGTTCAACCTGTGTCCGAAGGTCACAAATATGTACATTGAAGATAGGTTCATGACATAAACTGGTAGCATCTCGCCAGATTAGTCGTCCCTGGTAAACCAATACAGAAACGGACATGAATTGATCCCCCAGAGGCAGGGGCTGCCCATTACCGCCCTGGGAGGCTGAGACGTGCCTGTGGATCTGATCGACACGTGGATAACGATATACACCAGTACATATATATCAGCATGCATTACAGTTCTTGGTCTAATGCATTTCTAGACACCCACACCTGACAGCTGGAGCATGGAAACGTACAGTGTAACAACGGCATAAATTGCACAGCGACTTTAAGGAACCTCTGTTGTAATGGTCGATGAATTCAGGTCCTCCACAGTAATGACTAGGGTAGTCATCCTTCCGGGTGTGTGTGTGGTAAAATCGTCATCGTCCAAGGTACTCTGAAGAGGTTCGCTAGGAGACGTCACCCGGTACACGTATGTAACCAGGACGAGCATATTGCAGACGATTAACGATGATGTCAACTTCGGGTTTTTTCGGTTAGCTGTTTGCGGACTACGCATAGTGGTGAGAAGTGGATACCTCGAGGTTAAACGCCACGAACATCATGGTCGTGTTTGCTACCATTTCGCTGATGGCGTGAAACAAGGAGAAAATAGACGTGATTGCGCTCGACGAAAACAAGGACAGAATCATTCGACGTTGCCGTCGGGGGAGTTTGACTCTCCAAAGGAGCTTGAGGGACAAGACCACCAAGATGCCATCTGAGACTAAGTCAGCTGCCGAGAAGGAAAGAGTTAGAAATCAATGATAGAGCTGCTTGTTGATCACCTACTTATCACCTCGAAGAGAATTATTGATTCTGAAAGGACACAAGTTGGCAATGCTTCCGTAAGCCCCGGTACTGGAACAGGCGACATGATATTGAAACACCACCATATCTTCAATACAATCAAAGTCGTCCAAAACGCAATAAAGACGACGGAAACAGCCCGTGAAAGGGTATGAAAGAATGATGAGGGCGGGATAACCCGGATAGTGGAGTAGAGAAGACTCATGCGAACAGCCCTAGTCAATGCGCAGAATTGTAAGAGTATGCAATGTGTGTTAAGACCTGAGTTGCATACCATACTGCGCTTGTGAAAGTACTTGTCGTTATCCAGCCAGCGATAAGCGCTGCTTTATAATCAGCTGCTGGCCAATGTCATTAGTGGATTTCAGATGAACTGATGGAACGAATCATCTTGCCAAACGTAGAAGAAATGAACTGGCTGACGAAGAATGCCGTCCCGAACACGAACACAGCTACGGCCCATGCATCTTCCCACCAAAAACGTTGTATTTTCAGTCGAAAGAACAAGCGAAAGAGTGTGGCTATCATTGCCAGGCTGTCGATGACGACGAACGCAACTGGTGTAGACGGAAAGATGAGCGAGATTTCCCCAAGCATATCACAGGTTGCAAACTCACTGAAAATCGCTCTGAAATTGACTGACATCGTTGAAGTACTGTCTTTAGTGAAGAAGCCTGTCCAATTTAAGTTGCCTTCGATTCCGTTTCCATGTTTGGAGTGCCAAGGGTGGCGTTCGAAACTTTGCTAAGTACCTTGATGACTTTCCAGGCTGATGTCGTTATGATGCGTAATGGATCAGGTTAATTGACTTGTGGGAGAGGGCAATCACGTACCTTGGGATGTTTAGGATCCGAACTGCATACTTTAATAAGTTGCGCAGAGTTGACGTGAATAGTTGATTCCGACGCAATTTGACATGGCCAGCGGATGAGCGAGCGCAAGGAGGAGTTCATGACGGGCGAGATGCGTGTCACAAATTATAAACTGGTCTCGGTTTGTTGTTGAACTTGAACATGAAATGGGTTATGCAATGATTCCTTTGCAATGATCGTGTCCTCAGCGACCGAGCCCGAAAAATATACGAGCACAAAACATACCCTTCTTCGAACCATCCAGTGTGATTATACTGCACAACGACCTCGGGGTTCGTAGATCCTCCGGGGCCATCTTGGCTGATTCGGGACGAGTTAAGAACCGCGCTACTGGACACTGTGATGATATGAACGGAATTTTGTTTTCACTAGTGTTGTAGAGAAACGTGGCATGTGGCTGTCGAAATTGGGTGTACAGTTACTTATATTTGCAGTAAGTAGGCCGGTAGGACTTGTGAGTACAAATCCTAATTTCTTCTCAGTTCAGACCTTTTTTTCCCTAACGAAACATACATGTCCCTTGAATCGCAATCTCGAAGCGAGAGCTTTCGGAATTTCCGCCCATCCGTGAGTGTGTCCGAAGGTGTTACACAGAGACAGGCATCCGCTTTCAACTCAGATGGTCCGACACAAAACCCATACCAGTTCTACCCAATGTCTCACACCGCCAGGTCGGTCGCAGCGCAGTACAGCCATTCCAGTAAGGGAAGGATACAGATGAAAATAAAATCTAGACATTCAGTTCGAGCGAGAGCCGGGACACGGAGTAACTTATACGCCCACCAAATAATATAAGTCACCAACATTCTCATCCTGATTCCTGAGTATTGTAGAATGTACTACATGGTATAAGTACAATGGTAACGAAGAGTAGACGGTGCTCTCACCTCAGTCGACGTGGTAGTCGAGACTGAGATGTCCAGAAGAGGCTTATCTACAATATTATGTAATACGGATCTAACCGAGGCTTGTCCGTTTGTAACTACAACAAGTATCTATCATGACCTCTGGGTATCTGACATTGGATATCGGATACCATCTTTATACCATATTTCTTTCCTTCAAGAATGGCATCCTGATTGCGATGGTAAACTTAAATTAGATTCTCTTGACATTGTTGTCTACCGTGTCGGTACCACAGAGTTACAAAACCTGCTCATATCTTCCCTATAGTTTTGTGGATTGTTTGCATTTACTAAAGTTCAACATTGCAAACCAGATGAACTGGCAGCATTTATTCAACCCTGATGAGGAGATTGATTCATGCATACTGGTCGCAAAAGCACTCGAGTTTAACCAACCGAATGTAGGCACTGTCTCATAGTTGACTGTTGGCGAGAATGGGGATAAATGCAAGGTGAAAATTCAATGATCCTATAAAGCAATCGAATAAGATGAAGGTCTGTCAGCATCTCAGAAACAGAATCTTGTGTTTGATGAACAAATCAACCATATCTGATTTAAATAAGAGGAAATAGACAGGTTGGACCGATGGGTGGTAGATCGAAGCGCCCATATGCACGGGAGAGGCCAAGGGAGGATCGGAGGATCATAAGCGCTTTTTATTATCTTCTGATGTAATAAGTGCTCCATGAGTATACACAGGAAGCCACCTGGTCAGGATGGTCGGAGTAAGGACCAAGGTTCTGGATTGGATAGATCGTGCTTCGCTCCGAATGGTTCGCATCAATCAGCTATGTTACATAATTTCCCACTGACCTCAAGTTTACTAGCGCTCCGGCCAACCTGCTTAGCGGCTCCCGATTGCAACGTAAATGGGCGTTACTTTGTATTGTTCACAGCCTATCTGCGCATTATCGTCTCCAGCTAAAGGCAGCGGGAGTCAAGAAAACTGCCTTTGGACTTGGTTACGTTCCGTCGGGTCGGGCGAGTTATCGGCCGACTACTGATGAAATTAGTATATTGGTGAATTGTGAGCATCATCCTAAAATATGCTAGACTATGCCGCGCGCAGATGGGCACTGGCGTGACAGTCTCGGAGACAATTCATTACGGAATCGCTCGCAAACGGCCGGAGCAACTTGAAGTTCAATGGATACCTTCGTGAGTCCGACTTTCATAAAATTGTCCCAAAGTGTCTGTTTACTCTGCACAGACCATACAGT
>JBBPMR010000351.1:0-24134 GCA_038090415.1 Rossbeevera mucosa | reverse complement strand
CCCCCCAGGTCCAAAGGGATTACCATTCCTCGGCAACGTCTTCGAAATAAACGCTGCCGAGCCATGGCTTACCTTCACTCAATGGGCATCGTCGTATGGTGTGTCCGCATCATGGTTATAATGAAATGACGATAACCATACCATTTCTATCTCTAGGTGACTTAGTCTACTGCACTTTTTTCGGGCGACAGATTCTTGTCATTCAGACCGCGGATGTTGCTAGAGCACTACTCGAACAACGGTCGAACGTCTACTCCGATCGACCCCCAGTCAAGGTCCACAAAGAGTAAGTTCGGCGCCTCAAGTCATCGATCGTCTAACCTACCAGCTTGCTTAGCGTTGGCTCGGAGTTTAACAGTGCACTTCTCCAGTATGGGGATAAATGGAGACTCCATCGAAGACTGTTCCACCAAACCTTTCGCGCCGATTCTGCCCGGGATTATATCCCGACTCAGTTGCGAAAAGTCCGTCAGTTACTAGTCGGAATCCATAATTCGCCTGATTGTTATCAGCGGCAAATTGAACTGTAAGCTAACTTCATATCGAGTCACCTTCACTATCGGAGATACTGAGAAACGTTGACGTTATACAGTTACGCTTCCGCAGTTATCATGTCAGTTGTTTACGACTATGAAACTCTTCCGAACGATGATCCGCTTGTATTGGCGGCTGAAAGAGCGATCGAGGCATTTGTCAAAGTGGCAGGACCGTCGACTGCTGCAATATTAGAGGCCTTCCCTTTCTGTCAGCTTCGATTTTCTTGGCCCGCAACTAGCTTCCTGCTGATCGTCATTCACAGTGCTCAAACTTCCCATCTGGTTCCCCGGCGCCACTTTAAAACGTATGGCCATACAGGCAAGAACTAATTTGCACGAGATGATGGATGTACCATTCCGTTATGCTCGCGAACGAGTGGTGAAGCATCCATTCAGTCCTACTATTCCATTCCATTACCTCATAATATCGTCCACTCCTCACATCAGATGTCCTGTGTCTCTGGGCCATGCATGGTATCTGAGTCCCTCAAACGCTTTCCGGAGTCCAACTCCGAAAACTTCGAACTCGCACTCAAGTCTTCTTCTGCAACCGCTTTCATGGGTCAGTTATAATTCTATATTTTTTTTTTACCACATCAACTCAGGCAGATTGTGGGTAGCTGGTGTTGAAACCGTATGTGACTTTCGACCCCTTCTTGCTGTCCTGCAAGCTTTAAATCAACTGAGCAGACAGCATCCACCTTGATCATTTTTGTCCTCGCAATGATGCTATATCCGGAAGCCCAAGAGCGTGCCTGGAAAGAAATTAATGCAGTTGTCGGAACAGAGAGACTCCCTGATTTCGAAGATAGGTCGTCTTTGCCTTATGTGGCAGCAGTTCTGCGCGAGACATTGAGGTGGCATCCTGTGTTCCCGTTGGGTATGCAAGCAAGCAAAGGGCGTATGAATTGCTACTAAACAATTCATCAAAAGGCCTACCACACTACACAAGCAAGAGCGATATTTACGAAGGGCATCAAATCCCCGAAGGTAATTTTTTTTCTACTCCTTCCTCGTATATTCTAACAACCATCCAGGATGTGTAGTCTTGGCTAACCTCTGGTGCGTCTGCGAGCCATCATACTGCGTAACGTCACTCATATATTATTCAGGGCAATGGCAAGGGACGAGAACAAATACCCAAATCCAACTGAATTTATACCCGAGAGGTTTTTCGATGGGAATGGCGAGCTCAATGATGATCCTGTGTCACTTGCATTTGGTTTCGGACGCAGAGTTTGGTAAGATACGTCACTTATGCCAAAGTTGACGCATGTTCTCATGTTTAATTCAGCGTCGGCAAACATTTCGCAAATGCTTCGGTGTGGATTGCCGTCGTTCATCTGCTCTTCATGTTCAAGTTCATGAAGCAAGTGGACGACGATGGTGCTGAAATAGAACCAACCCCCAGATGGTCAACCGGGCTCATCTCGTGAGTATATCATGCAATCAAGGAACCTCGAATGATTATAGTTATTCCTAGACATCCTCTCGAACTCAAATGTCGTGTTGTCCCTCGGTTCCCTGGGATGGATGCAGACAAGCTTGCGCAGATGATAGGGCCCACGGATTAAACACTTTTTATTATGCATATATGATCTGGCTCCAAGCTCTGGAGCCGTTTTCCCATTTCTGCGACTACGGTAATATAATTTTCGAGATTCATCTATGGCATATTAAAGAAGTCATGTACATTTCAAAGACTTGCTAGGTGTTAAGTGATACCAACAGCTTGGTGAGGTAACAAACTCCATTCCCGCGTACGATAGATCCCAAACGGACTCAATACTGAGATCGGTTCGGCGTGCTACAGTTTTCCGCCGACCAGCGGATTGCCTCAATCGAGAAAGCTCCCGAATTTAACGTTCATTCACTCTGTGTTCTGCCTACAACGGCTTAATAGCTTTTACAGAATACAACGTAGAAAGTGGGGTGCGGAAGTAAATACCGACCCCAGATTCAAGTAACGATTTGGTGACATATGACCGCCAATCATATCTGGCGACCGTCAGTGTTTGGAATAATATGGCACGCTCAGTAGGGAACACCAAACACCATGGAGACATTGTCATGATCAAAGTTACCTCGACTTGAAGTTCCCCGTTGACAACAAATACCGAATAAGATTTACGATCAGGGTCATAGCCCGCCTCGGTACCCACAAATGTACGTACTCGATCGCCAACGTCGCCGACGGCCCATATCAGGTGATACAGTAATATCGATCGAGTAGACTCTTGGGGCGGAGCACAATGCGACAAAGTAAATAAATTTCCCCCCAGGAAGATTGTACTCGCCAATGCATCTCTGGAACGCGTCCCTGTGGGCTGCTCTTGGTTATTTCTTTTCTAAATCTTCGCTTGTCCGACCGGCGTATTTAGTACTTTGTCCTGCCAACTCGAAGTCTATTTCGTAGACATAAACTTTCATGAACAATTCGTGACCAATATGATTAGCGAGGTGCCGCATCAGCACACCGAGATGAGGTCCGATTAACTTCAATATTGGAATTGGACGTACGAAGTAGCGCCTGGTGCCTGGTGCGCATTGAAGTCGAAATTCTTTATTGTATTGTACATACGCCGTTTGAAAACTGATGAGGGATAACGATATCATTACGGGCCCGCCGCCTAGAGGGTTTCAGGGCCTATTGTGCCGAAAACCGAGACAAGCCGAAACTGCTTGAAGGTTGCCGCGTGGCAGAAAATCCAGCCTTTGGCCGGTTTGGGGGTTTTGTTGGGGGTTCCCGATCTGTCAGTGCGCCTCCCGCCCTGCCTCCGTTTTTGGACTGTGTGCGCTATTCATTCTGTTTTGAATTGTGCACGCCGTTCGCCTTCGAAGCTGATAGTCTAAGACCAGCAACCTGGTCGTGTTTTGCCGGGCGCTCCCCCCGACCGGATTGATTTAATTAAAATTTCTCGATTATAGATACTCAATATTGTGGCCTTGTATACTTTGCAATGCTTCCAAACAGCACTCTACATACAATGATGCGAATGCCTGATGCCAGTGCCGTGTCACGTCGTTCGTCGTTGCGGTCGTGTCGTGTCGTCGCGTATGCGCACCATGCATTCGAGTCATCTCATCAGGCCCGGTGTCTGTCGTCGTCATTTCGGCATCAAGAGTTGGCGTGCACGTTGTCGCCGTTAGTGCTAGTAGCCATGGGTATAGGTGTGAGACAAGGATACCACTTTGGCTGCAGGACCAGCAGACTGGTGCAGACAGGGTGAGCGACTTAAGGTAATGGCGAGCATACAATAATGGGATGAGGACATACACACTCACATGGTCGTCAGTGTCAGCGTGTTATCACGTTGACGCGGCTCGGAGATTCGTTTCCATGTCGTGGAGACATACTGTCGACGATCCTGTCGGTCCTGCATGCTGTTTCATCATAAGGTAAAGGACAAGAAGGGGGAGGACGCTCAGACATGCTTGCCATGCTCATCGGCATCCATGGATTATGGTGACACACGGTGACCGCCATGTTGACGTGTTCACTATCATCTGCTGCCTCGCCGTTTCGCCATGGCGCGCTGCGGTATCACGGTATCGTCTGTTCTCCTCCTCCTCATTGCGGTTGGGGTGATGGCGTTGTTGTGTCGTCATTATGATTATGTCGCCATGTCACGCCGTCGTCGTGGTGATGCGTTGCCACCTCTCATGGTCGCCGAGGTTTCCTTGCTGTGTCGCGCCGCTGCTGCCATCATCAGGTGTGGTGGTGGTGGTGGTGGTACCAGCACACGTCATCGTTGTGTTATGGCATGCCCGCCGTGCGACAGCCATTGCATCGTTATCCGTCGGGGTCCGGCATTGATATACTATCTCATCTCGTCCCAATCCTGTCTCCCTCCTCATTGCCCCTGTGTCGTGCTGCCATTGTGCTCATCGTTTTCGGTTGTTCTCGATGTCAGTGTAACAGCGACTCAGCGTGAACGATGTCCAGTATAGGGTGTGGGTAAGGGAGGCACATATTGTGTTGTCGTCGTGTCCGGCTCGGAGTCAAGGAAATGCCAGTGGTGCGAGGGTGCAATAGATAGTGAAACCAGAGGGTCTCTGAGCATGAACAATTGGAATGCTAGTAGCTGAAGTGATGAGCCTGCCTCGATGGTTCGAAAAGAAACGATTTAAAAGATCTTACTCGGGCCATTGGTTTACCTGTGTTGCCATTCCTATCGCTCTGATGGATTGCGAGAGGTGCAGCTGCACCACCTTGCTCGCAGTCAACAACCAGGCCGATGCCTGACTGCCGTGGAAAGGTCCAAGTCCCGTAGTATTGAATCCAGTGCAGAGAGCGCTGGGCCAACAAGGTAATTGAGATCTGAGAGTTACATAAAAGGATGAGATCGATGAGAAGTCAAGCAGGATGACAGCGTGCACGAACTTGCAGGGCTTCAAGAGCAGGAACAAGAGAAGGAGCCCGAGTGGGTAAGGAAAAGCCAACAATTTTCCAACTCATTTGAGCGCGGCGGGCGAACGGCGGGATGCCTTGCCTTGCTAGCCGTACCAAACTTTCCCCCAAACTTGCCCCAAACTTTGCCCCCAAACCGGCCATTTCAGGGATGTCCTCCCGCGTGGAAAGGTTCCAGCCTTGGAAGACCCTGTAAGTGAAACGTCCAATACTTATTACCCCTTACATTTGGTTTAGCATCGGCGTTATAATATATCGACCCTGGGGAAATCCGGTCAATATTCATGGGGAGTCCTGCCACCGAGCCAAGGTTAGATAGGGACGTATCTTGGGCGTATCTGTCTGCGCTTCGGGAAGTCAGACCTTCTGCAAAGTGCCTATAATCCGCAAAATCATCGGGGGGGGGGCGGTCCGGTCCGCCGCTGTACAGGAATTTCACTCACAGCTACCCATTTCTGCTGTTCTAAATCAGTGCATCCCCTCCCATGAGTTTGTTCAGTACTGTCGAGAATCTGCCGCATGAAGATGACTGATAATTAAACTCGCCACCTGTGGGGAAACCAAGATGGGCGGTTATCGTAGGAAATCTTCGTCGCACGGCGTACCCACTGGACGATGTCGGACAATTCAGCGCCCAGCGCTCAAATGGCAGAAGAGTCCAATAAAAGTTATACTAGAAAGTCGGGCCGTATGCCTAATTAAGATTTTACGCCTTGAAGTAAAGTCCGACTCAGCTTACTCGTCAACCTCCAAGTTGAAGTCGAACGTCGTCGCTCAGTCATGTCCTCCCCGTCAAAGCCCGTTAACATTAGGAGTTCTCTCTCCGCCTTCAACTCGAGTTCTCCCACTCCCTCTGGCACGCCTGATATCCGAGCTCTTCGAGCCCAATATTCTGGGACACCCCCGGTCCCCAACATCCCGGCGCGGTACACTCCTTCGGTTGACTCACCCTTCAATCGCGAGGAGTCCCCAAGTGCAAATCTCACCTCCAACGAGCTTTACAATAGACTTCACCGTTCATCCTCTGGCACAATTAACGCAAAGCGCCCATCGAGCTCTGGCAATGCTGATGCTGGCGTGGTAGATCTCGACGACCTTCCTGCCGAAGACAAGGCTAGAGTACTTAGACGCCATCTACTTTTGCACGGAGACCGCCCTTCTGTTCGCGCAGACTCGGGCTCTTTGGATGGCTCTGATATCGATGATCCTTCTGTGTCGTCGTCAACAAGGCGAGCTGAGCAAGAGCCATCCGACACGTTTCCTATACCCTACCACACGCCAGGTGCAGACGTTACGTGCGTTCTTTTTCATTATCACAAGTTCCGTCCGAAATTTAATATCGCGCGCTTTCAGCCACGACATATATAAGTGGCATGCGGATCAAAGACGACAAATCGGTCGTCCGCGTGCTTCCTCCTTTGCAGGATCCGTTGCACCACTAAACCCTGTGTTTGAGCATATCCATGAGCCCGGTGGTTTCCGTAGAAATTATGTTCTCCTACAGGCGAACGAACAAAACGGCGAAAGACGAGCAACAAGTAACTTTATCGACTTCCTTTACATCTATGGTCAATTCGTGAGTCGATTCCTTATTCGTCATAAACAATCGACTTACATTGACATTAGGCAGGAGAGGACCTCGAAGAGGATGAAGATGGAGCAGAAGATGAAGAATCTAATAAGCCATCGACACCTTCAGCACCTACTGCCGGCGAAACTCAGCCGTTGTTGAGGTCGACTAATCGGTCACTTTCTCGGTCCAGGCGACGAGCTGCGTCTATTAGTGCCCACGGCGACGCATCTATGACACAGGCTGTGTTGATGGTGAGCACTTTATCAGCTTCCGATGAACCGTCCTCACGTTGGCCTCTTATCAGTTATTGAAATCCTTTGTGGGGACTGGTGTGTTGTTCCTTGGCAAAGCGTAAGTTGTTGTCGATTCCATGGTTCCGTTGGTGATCCTTACAAACCGAACAGATTCGCCAATGGAGGGCTAGTCTTTTCCATCATCACTATCACGGTCGTTGCTCTAGTTTCCTTGCATTCGTTTTTGCTATTGGTTGAGGCGAAATTTGTTGTCTCTGGCTCCTTTGGAGGTAGGTGACTCGCATTATTTAGATCAGCACAGCACTTACAAAGTCAGATATCGGGGGTGCATTGTATGGACCACGGATGCGATATGCAATCCTCTTCTCCATTGCTATATCTCAACTTGGATTCGTTACGGTGTATACCATCTTTGTCGCAGAAAACCTCAAGGTTTTTCTACTTTCTTTTCCTTGAGCCCAATGATGTGACCGACTTTCACAGGCATTTGCTTATGCAGCAACGAATTGCGAAATCAACTACGGTATCCTATTTTTCATCCTTGTTCAACTGGTCATCTTCCTGCCCATGGCGCTTGTCAGAAACCTAGCGAAACTCAGTACAGCGGCTCTCGTTGCAGACGTTTTTATTTTCGCCGGCTTGATTTATATCTTTGGAAGCGAATTTTCCATCATCGGCGAACGGGGCATAGCGGAGATTCAGTTGTTCAATTCGCGTGATTTCCCCTTGTTCATCGGGTATGTTCTTATTCTTGAACAAAATTAATGATTTTCATAATTGGTACTGCGAAAGTACTGCTGTTTTTTCATTTGAAGGAGTGGGCTTGGTCTGTCTTTTCCCTGATTTCCGCCTCCCAGATTTTGACGAACGATTCAGGTCATTCCCATCACGGACGCCATGCGCGAACCACACAAATTTCCGAAAGCTTTGACTGGTGTAATACTCGGGTCGCTTGGTAATCATTATTTCTATTCTATCGTCGCTCGATAATGACTTCTTATCAAGTGCTTTTTGGCGGGGCTGGCGCTCTTGCGTATTTGACTTTTGGATCGGATGTTGATCCAGTGGTCCTGGTCAACCTTGACCAGAAAAGTAAATTCACACAAGCTGTGAGTCCGCTTGTTTCTTAAAGTTGCACTCACTCGGTTAAGCCCCGTCCATCAGGTTCAATTCCTATATGCTTTGGCGATTCTTCTATCTATCCCCCTTCAATTCTTCCCAGCCATACGTATTCTAGAGAATGGTTTGTTTGTGAAGAGCGGCAAGCGGAATCCGCGCGTGAAGTGGCTTAAGAACCTTTTCCGCTCTGGACTGGTGATGGTTTGCACATTAGTTAGCTGGGCTGGTGCTGCGGACCTCGACAAATTTGTTGCGTTGATTGGTAGTTTTGCGTGGTAAGTCCAGCCTCTGTGACTGCAGAACATGTGGAGAACAACTTTTTCTGGTAGTATCCCGCTGTGCTTCATATACCCTGCGATGCTGCACTACAAGGCCGTGGCCAAGACCCCGATGCAGAAGATCGGAGATATCATGCTTGGCGTGTTTGGCCTGGTCGCAATGATATTCACGACCGTGCAAACTATCAAGGCAAGCATGCCCTTGGTTATCTGACGGAATGATTCTGACGGTACTCATAGCTCATGGCTCAGCCGGGACCCTTGCCTGCACCTGACGAATGCTGAAAGGTCAGCATAGCATAGTATTTGAATGGATTGAGACCTTGTATCGTAGAGTGTTCTCTCCTGTGCGAGTAAATAGCGAGTTATTACCCCAGGAACCGATTACCCGCAGGAGGCCCGGTATCTCGACAACCAAACGAGCATCTCAACTTGTCGACATGTTACGCGACGTGATTCATTTCCCATTTCCCCATGGACACGTGCTGTCAGCAACAAATTAAGTTTGGGCAGCAGGGTTCTCGATCGCTGCAAGGATGAAAGTGAGTACGAAGTTCGGACGTGCGAAGGGTATTAAATCGCCGCTGAGCGTTGCTCCAATGGAAGTGTTCTTCCAGGTCGCTTTTACTACTATCAGGCTGCTAGCGTAGCTCACAGGCACTGCACGGAAGCAGTCTATAAGTACCCAAATTGCTTGACAAGGCGCGGTAACTGGCGACGGGAATTGAGGCAATGCGGAAACGTGTACAGTCCCTTCGGTTCGCAGCTCGTAGGCACACCTCACTGAAGCCACGATGGGAATCGTACATAAAGTCTAACGTTGATGCTCGAGCTCCCTTTGGCCTCCCGCTGCCAGTGGAATCTACCCTCCTCTCCCTCCTCGTCTGAGCAGGCGCTCCAACTGTAACTATTGTATATCATGTCTGTACTATCAGCTAGTGATTCTCCCCCCAACCAAACTCGCGTTCGACGAAAACCCGCCCCCAGCCTGGAGTTGGAGCCGCGTTACCCCGCACCAGACCCCGAAGATCCCTTCGCATCGCTCTCTGTCCTTCGAAGTCGCACCGCCAGCACTCTCAGTAGTTCCGGCGCTCCCGTGTCCTTCCGTGGTGAATCCACATCCCATCTCCCAAGCCTCCCTTACACCGGTGGAAAGTACCCACCAGATATATATCAAGCATATCTCAATCTTCACACACCACCAGCTGCTCCAGCGCCTCCTTCGGCTTGGACCTCCCGTGACGCGACGGCAGCATTCACTAGAAGTACGTCCAATATCTCACCACCTACTAGTGTGTATGGGCCGGACGGATCCGAATGCCTTCCTCGGGACTGCTCTCCCGAGGGTTCTCGACATATCCCAATCCAGCGTCGGCGTTCCCGGTCGGCTGTGTCCAGAAAAGAAGCCCGATCTACGGTGCCCATCCCACCTAAAAATTCTCCTTATGGTCATTCGAGACTACAATCATATGTGCTCGCCAATGCACCATCGTCCACACCCGCTCTCACCGCGGAACCTCTGTGCATTTCGCCCACTTCGTCCGTCGCACAGAGTAGCGAGAGTATCCATTCCTTCCACGTGCTTCGTGTTAGCTCGGATGCTGGCTGTCCTGCTCCGTCCTCTCCGCTCCGTATGGCTTCCTTTTCGTCTGACGACCCTGAAACGGCACCTCCCAGTAAGGCTAAGAAGTTTACGCGGCTACTGCCAAAGAAGATTGGTGGCCGCCTAAGTTTAACGCATCAGTCCTCTGACAACTTGGCCCTGAGTCTGTCCAATGCATCATCCACATCATTCTCACATCTCTCCAACGAACGACCATCCAAACCCAAGCACTCAGAGGAGAACACGTTTCACGCCCGTCGCAAGTCGGCGACGCTCTTCCCTGCAGAGATGGCCACTCGTCTACACACTATAGATGTCTCGAGTCCCATTTGCGACTCGACCACTGGATATGTCTATGAGCCTCTCACCGATGCGGAACTTGGCCTTGTGGACAATTCTCCTCCACCTTCTCATTTCCCCCGTGTATCCCGTTCCCCTCCGCTTGCTGCCACTGCACCTTCACACTTGCGCTCTCTGACGTCCTTCGATGGTCGTGGCTTTAGTCCCACTGTCAATTCGTCGACCGAGCACGAGGTTGCACGGCCGGCCACCGTCCAGGCCTTTTCCGCTTCCACGTTCGACCAGAATACACTACCGACTCCCAGGCAGCTCGCAGATGCCGCCTCCTGCTGGGTCATTGCCGAAAGTGGCCTACGTGTGCCATTTAGTGACATCTTCCGAGATCAAAAGACGATCGTCATTTTTATCAGGCATTTCTGGTGAGGCTCCTGTGGTCGTTTGAAATCGGCTTGTCTCCTGATGTAGGTTCAGGTGTCCTCTATGCCAAGATTATATGTTTTCCGTGTCAGACAACGTGGAACCGAGAATGCTCAGGGAAGCCGATGTCAACCTTGTAGTTATTGGAAATGGATCTTTCAATATGATCAAATCATACCGACGTAAGTGTTTCATCCTCTGATGCGGCTCCGGAAAATCATCATTGCCATGTGTATAGAAATATTCCGTTCTTCATTCACATTCTACACCGATCCCACCCTACGTCTACACAGAGCACTGGGCATGACCTTGCATATCACGGAGCCTAAATCACAGCGCAAGCAGGGAGGCTATGTGCGCCATGGGTCTATGGGCGGCATTGCCATGGTCTTCAAGAATGCACTCCGTGTCGGTATGCCGATATGGGAGAAAGGTGGTGACTTTTCCCAGCTGGGTGGCGAGTTTGTTCTTGGACCAGGGTGAGATTCGGCCGAACCTGGATGTTGCTTTACTAGGTTAGTTCTGATATTTCATTGCAGGATGTCAGCCACGTACGCCCATCGAATGCCTAATGCCCGCTCTCACGCGCCAGTTATGCGGGTTCTCTCTGCCGCTGGCATAGGTTTGCAGTGTGAGAAACTCACGCCGACGACCGACTCTGCTGCGCGGGTGAATCCACCTGTATTGGACGAGGAACAGTGGATGGAAGAACGTCGCCTAAGCCTAGCGAGAATCCGAGAGAGGAAGCTCGCTCGCCGAATGGGGATCGCGTTTCCCAGCACGAATGAGGTTGAGGAACATCAAGCGGTATCCGTGGCACTACCCAAGATCGAGCCTCCTGGCAAGCTGTCCCGATCGGATAGCATTGAGGAAGAGGAGGAGGAGAAGGCGCTTGATGCGGAACACCGAGAGACGCGGGAAGCGGACCCTGTGAACATGGTCGTCCCGACGTGTGGGCCTGACCACGACAATGACACTCCCCAGTCTAGCTCTACCTCCGAAGACGAAGGGACAGAGAGCACTGTCGTTTCTCGTACGCTGTCGGAATCGAGCTCCGACAGCACGAAAGCTGGAGAGGTTGAGTCTTATACTTTGCGGGATAAAGTATCCATGATGGATCTTGAAGATTCGAGCGTACTAGAGGTTGTAAGTTTGTAGGGGCTGTCAGGTCGCTTTCGATCTTGTTATCCTTTAACTATGCGTATTTAGGCCGTTATAGTCATGACCAGTAATGTCATCACATGCGATTTCTTTCTTTCCTCGATCCTTGCTTGTCAGTCTCTACTCTCAAATCTCAACAAAGAATCAGTTGTTATCTCATCTGAGCAGCGTTCCCTCTCGTACGTTCGCGCCAAATATATATTATAATAGTCTATCACTGGTGCTTCTGACGACGTAATCCGCGAAAGAGTCTTTCACTTTGATTCGACTTCTGCCATTACAAATTGATGTCAGCCTAAAAAAACATGCGTACCTGCAGAGAATTGAATATTACAGTAAACGAGCGTGCCGAGATGAAAGTGGGGTACATACATAGTGGATACCTCGAGGAGGATGCCTATTACCCACTGAATGTGGTCGTTCTTGGAGAATCATGCTCGCCAACGGCGGACACCAGTGCTCCGCCGCTTCTTTCAACAAGAACCAGGCATAGTGACTCGCCACAACAGTTGGGCATGACTCGCCAATATCGATATCGATATCGCCGTCCGAGAAGTCCGCACCGGCGTTTGGATTCAACAGCACTTGAAGAGAGATCGTGACTCCGGGCCTCGGACATCTTCCATAGGTTTGTGTCCATACGGCACTAACTTTCCGATGGCTTGTTGGCTCGTTCGGCGTGGGCGCTATGTGCCTGTGTGACCTCAATTTGATCAACTATCTGCCGAACATGGTTAGAAGAGCCTTTCTTACCGCCGCTTTATATACAATATCAAGGGGTCTCCTGTGCCCAGATGGCTCAGTGAGGACTCACCAATGTACAACGCATCATGCTCGGAGCCTGACAGGAACAGTGACAGGATGTTGACTCGGCTATAGCTAGGCACTGGTTCTGCCAATCTTCTGGCGATTTAGGTGCTAGCCGAAGGGACCTGACAAGCCTAGTCACCCATGCCAACTTTTGTACCTGCCAGCGATTCTCTAGTGCGATGAAATTGAGCGGCTAGCCCAGTTGCTAGGTGCGCCCGGTGCCTTAGTTTCGTTGATCCGAGATGTCGGTAGCACAGTGCGTTGGTTGACAGGTAACGACCTTGATGCATAGCAATCAGATATGTAGTGGGTCATCCTATTTGATTCATATTTCAGCGGATCGGTTTCAAGGTTAAGGATAGATAGGCGTCTGGAATACTTGATGTACGAAGATCAAACAAACGATCATCTTACACTATCAGTACATCAAACGACTTCCCTGATCCGCTAAGTTGGATGCCAGCTCTTAAGGTCAATCAATCGATGCTTGTGCGGGGATATCGACTGGAAGGTTCCTCTGAATAGCCTTGATCCTGCCTTGCGATCTTGCCCTCTGCCTCGCTTCCCTCTCCATAGCGTTCTTGTATTCCTCCACCTTGAGTATTCCCACCACCTTCCTCGCAGCCTCTACGTCATTACACAAATAGAATGCCTTGATAAACATCTTGAACAACGGCTTCGAGTGTGTCTCGAACGTGACAATGGACGAGAGCTTCGAAAATCCAGAGGAGCCCGATAACTGCGTTTGTTGAGTGCCGAATGGTGGATGCAGCGGCGAGTAATCCGCAGCAGGATAGCCACTCCCAACGAGTTGATCAAACAGCCCGCGGAGCCGTGGGGAATCGAATGCTGATCGCCACCTGACCATGACTTTGATCAAGATGTTGGCCGTCACCCTGTCAGGTTGAAAACCGTGATTCTTGACAAGGTCCTCCAATAGCGCGAGAATTTTACGGACACGTCTTCCATTACGGGGTGCGGGCCGTAGGGATACTCCGTGAATCAGGATGTTACCCAAGGCTGTGCATTGCTTGCAGGGGGTTGTAGCTGCTGCGCGAGCAAATACGCGCTTGGCAGCAAGAAAGCGACCAGACCTTAGAAGCTCTTGAAGGGAACGTCCACGTGAAGACCCTGCAGGAGGGTGCTGCCGGAGACGGGAAGATATTCCAAGTGGCGCTAGCCCGCGGAGAGGTGTGGCCCGCGTAGGCATTCTGAATGCCCTGGTCTGCATTGCAATTCGACCCGTGAGGATGGACAGAGATCGAAATAGGTTAGGATATGTGGGTCTGATAACACCGAGGAGTTTGCTAGCAGTATGAAACTGCTTGTGCCGCAATAACATACGGCAATACCGGAAGTAAAACCTGGGTTGAAAATAAATAGGCACTCGTTTGAAGATGGAAAGGACCACAGGCAGTAGCTGGCTGCCTCTACCATGCTGGGACAAAAATACCAAAAGCTGTTCAAGATGTCCACGAAAGTGTTTGGGTGGAATGCATGAATTGTACAAAGTCGCAAGTTCATCAACGATAGTGATTAGAACATCTTGGGGATGATGCATCCGCGGGTTTTCCCTGAAACTATGGGCCATTGCAGAAACGATAATTCCTCGCTCTTCTGTTGAGAATTGATACTGAGTGAGGAATGAGGTGGCTCGGCGAAGCGCCCCACAACGAGCAAAAGACACAGTAAGGGCATGGGCTGTTCTTGCATCAGCTTCGGTTCCTTGCTCATGTGTGGTAACGAATAGATTATAGGCGAGTGAAGGATCTATGGGTGCAAGAACTTGCACGGCAGAGAGGAGGACTTGACCCTGCTGCTCTACATCAGGGACAAAATTCTTCAGCCTCACGAACACCATGTCTGAAAGCACACCCTGCACGCGGATTGCTGCCGCAAGGTAATGTGCAATAAGAACCCTTTGCACCGATGTCCGAGTAGCTCCTAGGCAGTCTTCCACGCGGTAAAAGGCCTGAAAATCATTGAACAGGGTCGCATCTGCTAGAATGCTTGCTATCCTTAGGAAAGAGATGGCAGTCCCGCACGCGAAATCCCGAGAAACTTGACGTGAGTCTACGATCGGCAACCACAGTCGGCACAGAGTGCGTGCCGCCGATTTCAAGAGATCTTCCGTGAGGATTGGTTGCATCGGGACCACCGAAGATGAAACTTGTGATAGCTTTTCCAGGGTTGCAAGGCCAAATAAGACCTGCCAGCATAGTGCGATGGGAGGCACTGCATGGTCGCTTGTCCAGTTGATTTTGTCGAGATGAAACACCTCGGGAGAACCACAGATGGAGAGCAAGACAAGCGAATTCCAACGCAGAAAATGCGGATGCGCAGGAGAGAAGATGGACAAGAGGTACGCGAAGGAGTTATATTTGGAGGTGAACCCGAACAGAGTGCCCAAAAGGGTGCGAGCTATTGACGTTGCATCCAATTTGCCATCATTGGAAAGACCGTCCCGAGGGGCAATATCTGAGGTTTCATTTGTGAGCCGGAGAGTACGACTCCAAAGCGCAGCAAGGATGACCTCTTGCGATCGATCCGACAATAATGCCCCGTGTTCGATGACCAGGCGATACAGAAGGTGCTGTAATTGCGAGTGACATACACGGTGGGTGCGTAAGAGATAAGAAAGATCGCGGGCAGCCAAGTCAAGAAGACGGGGATCTTGAGTAGCCATGAGCATTTCAAGGTAGTAAGCGTGTACACCGGGGTGACGTGAATGACATCGGATGATGTGGTAGTGTGTACGCGCGCGGAGAAAGGCATTGCAACTGTCACTCGATAGGCCTGCAATGTTTCCGTATAGCGACAGGTGTCACCGAGAAGAGAGAACTTACGTTTTGAACCCGAATCACAGTGGACCCGTGCAAGTTCAGCGCACATCAACCAAAACCGATCCGACGCCTGAAGGGGCATTCCCCTTGCTGATTTATATTTGCCTACTTTCAGGACGAAACGCCAGTAGTTTCTGCGCTTAGACAACTTCAGGAAACGTGATGTCAAAGGGAGTTTATATATCACAGGTGTGCAAGGATCGATGGATAATGACCCGAACAAGCCAATTAGAAGAGTGAGCATCCTGGAATCCAGCATCCGAAGCTGATCGTCTCTTGACTCTGCACGGTAGTAAAGCGAGCGGAGAGTAGCTGGCGAGTGAACAGGAGGACGGTCCAATGCAATGTCCGGGGATAAAAACTGCCTCAAGTCGTCGACTACGGTGTCGCTACCTTGCAAGCTCCGCACAGAGCCAACACGTATACGGGACCATCTAATAGAACAATATTAGATTTAAAGAGAGAAATAAGGACAACTTGCCTTGTATTACCGCCAAAAGCTCGGACGGTTGACCAACACCATCGCAACATTCTGATATGAAATAGACTTGAAATCGGAATAGGACAATGTCACGTGACATCGGTTCCATCCGTCGGAGAACCAACCTTAATTAAAAACTGGCAAGCCAATCGACCGACGACCGAACCTTGTAGTCAACGAGTCCACAGTCTCATATCCGCCTTGAAAAATCCATTGACACCGGAGGTATGTTCTGTAGCTTCACACAATGATATCAGTTCACTCGTCTTCTCAGAGGTCAATCGGGAGGCATCACCAAGTCATTAGATCGAAAATGTAAGTATTGCATATAACGAGTATTGGCACCCATAGACAAATGTATCCAGCCGCTACTCAGAATAATGGGTGCCACTCGCGCGCAAAAGGAGATCTACTTCATCAAATTGAAGGATCTCATCGCTAAACATCGTGCGTGCGCTGCCACTGCTCATCTGAAGCTGTACGAATTTATAGTCACTCAGCTTCTATATTTTTGGTCAATGTCGACAATGTTGGTTCGAACCAGATGCACCAGATCCGTACTGCCCTCCGTGGCAAGGGTGTCGTATTGATGGGGAAAAACACGATGGTCCGCCGAGCCCTTCGTTCTATTCTCTCGGACAACCCTCAGTTCGAGAGGCTCCTCCCTCACGTCAAGGGAAACATCGGCTTCGTGTTTACTTCTTGTGACCTGAAGGAAGTCCGTGAAATCATCGTTGCCAACAAGGTTGCTGCCCCGGCCCGTGCTGGTGCCTATGCCCCCAAGGATGTCTTCGTCCCTGCCGGTAACACCGGTATGGAACCTGGAAAGACTTCTTTCTTCCAAGCCCTTGGAATTCCCACAAAAATTGCCCGTGGTACCATCGAAATCGTCTCCGACGTTCAAGTTGTCACTGCTGGCAGCCGTGTCGGACCGTCAGAGGCTACCCTCTTGAATATGCTAAACATCTCTCCTTTCACCTATGGTATGACTGTAGTTCAGATCTTTGATTCAGGGAACGCCTTTGCTCCTTCAATTCTTGACATCGACGAGAAGGATCTTATCGACCGATTCTTGTCGGGAATTAAGTCAATTGCTTGCATCTCGCTCGCCCTTCACTACCCAACACTCGTCTCTGTCGTCCATTCCCTTGTCAACTCGTACAAGAACCTTCTTGCTGTCTCCCTGGCGACCGACTATACGTTTGAGGGCTCTGAAAAGGTCAGTTCTACTTTGTTCGTCTACTGTTTATGATGCTTTTTACATACTGAAAATGCTGAATTTCCGCGATGCACTTCATTTTTACTGATTCTGACCCACATTTGGACGGACTCCTTTCTAACCCTTGTTGCTTAGGTTAAAGAATACTTGGAGAACCCAGAAGCATTCGCCGTTGCTGCTCCTGTTGCCGCAGAGTCCACTGCTCCAGCTGCCGCTGAGGAGTCCAAGGCTGAAGAGAAGGCAGAGGAGAAAGAAGAATCTGATGATGACATGGTAAGTTCACTCGATGTTGTATTTTGTGCTGTGACTGAGCCATTGTTTAGGGCTTTGGTCTCTTTGACTGATCACGATACGTACGCGATGTACCATGTTCACTGTGTACTACATGTAATGCAGACCAATGACATCATGGTGCAATCTGTGTTAGTCTGATATTTATATTTGAACTGTGCGAGTCCGAGCCAATGGGTAGTGGCGGCGATCCGGGCGGCATCGGATGTACTGGGCGCCGAGTTACCGGAACTGGACCAAAACTCCAAGTTGAGGTCAGACTGTTGCAATAGCGACTGGCACTCTACTTGGAACACAGAAGGCGAAAAAAAAACCTGATCAGTGACACATTCGATTCGGTTCCGTGTCGGCCTTCCTTACGAGACACTCGTCACTTACCGGGTTCAACCAGTTAGATCCGATAATCTCCCTAATCCGGGTTTTGGATGAATTTCTGTAAACTCCTGGTCTAACTCGTAGCTCTTATAATCCTGAGAACCCATGCCATCCTCACTTTTTCCTTACCTGTCCTTCGACCCCAACTTCGCCGACATGGACGTCAGCCAAGGGACCCATCTCATCGTCGTCTCGAACCGGCTTCCTATTACCATGAACAAGGATGCTTCAGGCCAATACCATTTCAAGATGTCCTCGGGTGGACTTGTGTCCGCCCTCTCCGGGTTCAAGAAGTCGTTGAATTTTACATGGATTGGTTGGCCGGGGTTCTTCATCCCTCCAAAGGATCGCCCCTACGTTGACAAGCGCCTCATGGAGGAATATTCTTGCCAAGCTGTCTACCTCGACGATGACGTCGCCGACCGCCACTATAATGGATTCTCCAACTCCATCCTTTGGCCCTTGTTCCATTACCACCCCGGCGAGATGAATTTCGACGAAGAAAACTGGATGGCCTATCGCCAAGCCAACTTACAGTTCGCTGAGGCCGTCCGCTCACAGATCACCCCTGGTGCGATGGTCTGGGTGCAAGACTATCATCTCATGCTCCTGCCCATGATCCTGCGAGGTCTTGTCGATGGTTCAGCAAGCGGGGACTGGCAGAAGGGCGAGCTGTCCAAGATCACGGAAGGGTTCGAGGAAAGCTTCTCTAACAATACCGAGAAGATTCCGGGCGTCAAAATCGGCTTCTTTTTGCACACCCCTTTCCCCAGCAGCGAAATTTATAGGTGGGCGTCTAGTCCGGTATCCGATCCGAAGGCGCTAACAATTCCAAAGAATCCTTCCCGTCCGCCGCGAGATCCTGCTCGGTATACTCTTCTGTGATCTCATTGGGTTTCATACATATGACTACGCGCGCCACTTCTTATCGTCATGCACGCGTATCCTCGGCTTACCGACGATGCCTAACGGGGTTGAGTTCGATGGGCGCTTGGCACATGTTGGCACGTTTCCCATCGGCATCGAACCTAATTCATTCATCGAGGTAATTTGCCTGCGCACGTCATAAGAAATTTGTCACTAAGCAAACACTGAGCAGAACTTGAAGAAAGACTCGGTGGAATCGCGCATTGCTCAGTTGGAGCAACGATTCGCGGGTGTGAAACTCATCGTTGGTGTTGACCGTCTCGATTACATCAAGGGTGTCCCTCAGAAGCTACACGCGCTCGAGCTTTTCCTCACACAACATCCGGAGTGGATCGGAAAGGTGAGCATAACGGGTGCCCGGGAATCCCGATTTGAACTCAATGCCGCGAAAGGTCGTGTTGGTACAACTTGCCGTTCCGTCCCGTCAAGATGTCGAGGAATATCAGAACTTGAGGTCGACGGTTAACGAACTGGTCGGACGAATCAACGGCCGCTTTGGGACAGTAGAGTTCATGCCTATCCACTTCATGCATAAGAGCTTAGCGTTTGACGAGCTTTGTGCCCTCTATGCCGTCAGTGACGTCTGCCTCGTTTCCTCTACCAGGGATGGAATGAACCTCGTAAGGTTTCCATATGTCATGGCTGAAACAATCGCTGACGCCAACTATGATGCATCAGGTGTCTTACGAGTATATTGCCTGTCAGCAAGCTCGTCAGGGAGTCATGATCATTTCTGAATTCGCGGGAGCTGCACAGAGTCTCAACGGCTCCATCGTCGTCAACCCATGGGATTCCCAGCAGGTTGCAAACGCCATTCATAAAGCCGTCACAATGGATGCCGAGACACGTGCTGAGAACCATCGCAAGCTGTTCAAATACGTCAACAAGTACTCCGCGGCCTTCTGGGGATCCAGCTTTATCAGGGAGATGAGCCGACTGAAACCAGACGGTACGGACAAAGAAGGCCAAGCGCATCTTACTCAAAGAAGGGACGAGGAGCCAGGAGGTGACGTGGTAAACGGGCAAGCACTTACCCCACAGGTGGTAAGCCCCACACCATGAAGGCTCCAGAGAAGGTGTGACTTCGCATTATTTAGGGATCAACACGGGCGATGGTATTACATACGAATAGGTCCCCCCGTGCTTCCAGCATATCTATTCGCTGGCTTTTCTATATGATTATTCCTTTTTTGCGCAAGTTCTCGTGATTAGTTGAACTAGATTTCTTTTAGATTGTTTAGACGAAGATATTATTACGCTTCCTGCCATGGTCACTTTCTCTTTGGAACTTCTTCCAATTACTCATGCGGACAATTTGAACTCCGTTCGCTTGCAGGGTCTGCATACGATCAGTACGAAGGTCTTGCGTGGGGATGCATGATTCAATTGTTCCTGACCGTGTGGTGGTCGTCCACACATATGGGCGCCACATCATGTTTTCCGGCGACTCGCTCATTCTAGTTGGCAGCGTGCCACTCGGGTGAATCGCACGGAAGCCCTCCGAGCCATGTGCGACACCATGAGTCTGCGCAGGCACTGAGTTTAGTTTGGTTCAGTACGTTACCACTCAATGACGGCTCTTCCGTAGCAGGCCCACGCTTACTATCACAGCGAGCCGGCTCCCGCCGGTGATCAGAACTAGTCCATGTCTCAAGTTCCGAACGTTGACCAGCCAGTCGCAGGCAACACGGTGTTGCTACAGCCTCTGAGATGCCACGTTGTTTACGCGTCGTCATTGTCCTGCGGCGTCGTTGAGCTGTCGCCGGATGCTGTCCTAGGCAACAAAATTTCCTGCTCGCATGGAAGTCGATGCAACGGAATGTCGGACGCGTTTTTTTTCCCTTTTTTCTTTACTTCTCCATTTTATCTCGTTAGCCCCCCCTCTCGTTATATCGAAACTGGTTCGGTTTGGACCGCCGTCCGACGCCGTAGACCAGTTCGCGGCACGTATCACGATTCGTCTCATCCCCGCCTGGATCTTGGCGGAAACTTTCGCCTTGGAGCCTTTGTGGCTTCCAATGGTACTTTCGACGTGGTGGACGGCGACCGCCACATTAATCTAGCGCTTGGCATGATACTCAAGCCGTTCCTGAAGAGTCCAAAACCGTGCCATCCGTGTTCTTATTTATTTTTTCCTGCTCGCCTGCAAAAGCTGTGGTATTTTCCAGGGCTTTGGCATATCGATCTGGCTGTTGTGGCAGCCTTCCTTGGTCGTTCTCTGCTCCGCTGCGGTCATTACTTACTGAGTGGGTTGGGTTGGGTCCGTTGTGCGACGTGTACTTGCTTGGAGGGACATGTGGGGCTCTTTCTTCATCGTCATCTGCTGCGTCACGCTCAAAATGTGTCGCCAGGCTGTACAGTCAGCCTCGCACAAGGGCTCCTCATTGGCTACTGTCGCTCTGCACGACGACACAAACCCTCGTTGATGTTATTTAGGCTGTGTACCCTCGTTCACTGCGGAATGATTGATGCATGCATGGATCACCCATCGAGTAGGTCGTGTTCGGGTCGCACACGCACACACGCAAGACGGTTTCCGAAGCTGCCACTCTGTGCAATGACGGAAGAAATGACTCGGGGAACTCATGTCGTCAGTGTCCGACGTCGAGCGGGGTCCTGTTGGGGCCCTCCAGATCCATACGCGGGGATCGAGTATAGGTAGAGGGGTTGAGCACTGGTCTGTTCCTATTTTTTCGCCACTTTACTTGGAAGGCGGTATACACGTTTCCGGGGCACCAGCGTTGTTCTTTTTTGGTGTCGTGCGTTCCCCAGTAGGCCAAATGTAGGGCGTTCCTTGGTCAGCTGAGCAACCTAACACAGGATTGCCTTGGACCATCATCACAAGGACTCAGAGCTGGTGTCAGTGGGAGAAACGATGGGTTCCTGTACTCATACATACGTACGGTTGAGTGGTATATAGGAGCACTCTATCAGTTCGTTCGAGTAGTGACTACGCGCCCTAAAGAATAAAGCACCTACCTAATAGATGTCCGCGTCCGCAAGCCATAGCCTCGAGAGCAAGTGTATCGCCGTGGACATTATGAGGGATCCGGTTTCCATTGGATTTAGTAGTGACAGGGTGATGGGATCAAATGAGCGTCCATTCGCTGTGTGATATGGCGGACCGATTTGATGCGCACTATGGCTCCCGAGGGACAGCGGAAGGAATGATTCCCAATGATCCCCACGATAAGGTAACCCTTGATTGAGAGGCCCAGATGGGTTAGTGGGTTGTGCGAAGCCCCTTGACCAGGATGTGGGCTTACGGGAACTCCATTAAGCCTTTGTGGGTTCTATCCAGGAAGTGAGGTAGGGGGGCACTAACGGTTGGAAGGTGAACAATTTATTTCCGCCGTAATTGCTTAGCTGGCAAAGCGGATAGAATATTCCATATTCAATTTTTTTTTTGTTTGGTTCTGTCGACACAATTATTTGAGCTTCGGGCATGCCTTGGGCAACATGGAACATTCTGCGTGGAACGGGCAACACATGCTGTGTGGATTACAGGACCTGCCTTTTATGGAATGCCAAGTCGAGCTAAAAGTAGATTGCGACAGTTGGACGCCTTTGATGTTTCACGACCGTCGGTCGTCAAGTTGGCTTTGCCATATCAAGGGAAGCGATCGAGGAAAGGGGAGGGGAAGGGGGGGTGGCAAGTAGGGACTAGTATGACCTCAGTCAGCCATTTAATAGAGGAAGCTGAAGTGGGTAGGAATGGAAAGCGGACTGAGAGGCACTCGTCACGCATGGCGCATAGTGGGCCATTGAATGTCATCGATAGTGAAAGTCAAAGACACGTGCGGAGTGCAGGGGATGCGCGTGCAGATTTAATATGACGTAGGAACGGGGTAGCCGGGCCGCGGTGATCTACAGCCCCCA
This sequence comes from Rossbeevera mucosa, assembly GCA_038090415.1. NCBI lineage: Eukaryota > Fungi > Basidiomycota > Agaricomycetes > Boletales > Boletaceae > Rossbeevera > Rossbeevera mucosa. Next base: position 1,657 of record JBBPMR010000351.1, on the reverse strand, counting down.
AAAGGAAGTGGATGGAGGAGGTTGAGCGGGAGAACCGGTTCGTGGCGGTGATGAGAGTGGATGTTTCGAATCGAACATGAGGCTGTGTTAGACGTTCCAAGAGAATGTTCGTCGTTCGTTGTTGTTATATGTCCGTTGGCTCTGTTCTTTCCTAGACTTTCCCCTTTCCCATGTCGTCGTCCATCCCTGCGATCGTCACCACTGATGCCTCCTCGACGCTCTCCCTCGTAGATTCTCCTCCTCCTCACCGCAACCCCTCCCTCGAGATTTCCCGCTCCCCCTCTCCCTCTCTCACCTTCGTCTCCTCTAGCAACGACGCCCTCTCCCTCCCCCCTCCCTCCCCCACACTCTCCACCCAGTCATCTGTCCATTTCGCGACTTCCCTTGCCCTCAGGGATAACAGACCAGATGAGCGTTCCGGAATGTCTTCTCTCCAGCTCCTCAGCCCATCCGCTATAGACAGGACAGCCCATCGCAGGAAGGCTAGCATAACTACGTTCGCTAGCTCGTTTGACGAAACAGAAGTAGGTCATGGCCCTGCCGAATTCAATCTGCCCCCAATTCGTCGCCCAAAATCGGATGCTACCAGCCTGACCATCACGTCTCATCTTCACCAGGACTCCGATCCCTCTAAATTTAAAGGTCCTTTTTCCGAGGAAAAAAACTCGCCTCCGTCGACGAACCCTGATCCCCATCCTTCTCCTCAAGCACATTCTCCGAATCCTCCACCTCCCGATGACCCACCACCTGACCTCGGTCCCTTCTCTTTCGACCCGAATCAGCTCGCGAGCCTCTTGGATCCAAAGGATTTCGATGCCCTTCATGCTCTCGGAGGTATCTCCAGCATCCTCAGCGGCCTTGGGACTCACCCTACCCATGGTTTGGTTCTCGACGCACCCGAACACCCGTCTAATCCCGAGCCCGGTGCCGGCGAAGGCGCTTCTCAGAGACATGATCGTGTGCACAAGCACTCGACGACCGCACCAGATCACCCCCAGCATCACCCACCTTCAGCCGCAGGCGGTAATAATGTCCTTGACCCTCACACCGCTTCATTGGCAGACCGTAAGGCTGTATACGGCGAAAATATTCTACCACAACGTCCCACGATGTCTCTCCTTGCACTCATGTGGCATGCACTCAAGGACAAGGTTCTAGTATGTCCATCTTGCGTCTTTCCCACCTGCATCCTCCTTCATATTCATTCCTAGGTCCTGTTGTCCATAGCTGCTGTGGTGTCGCTGGCACTTGGTCTGTTTCAGGATTTCGGGACTTCCCTTCCCCCTGGCGAGCCGCCCGTCGACTGGGTCGAGGGTGTCGCGATTATCATCGCAATTCTGATTGTCGTAAGTCGTCTCTCTGTTTTATTTGTCTCCCCTCTTCACTCCGACTCAGGTCATCGTTGGTTCTCTTAACGACTGGCAAAAGGAGCGCCAGTTTGAGGCACTCAATCAGAAGAAGGAAGAGCGTACCGTCAAGGTCATTCGTAATGGTAGAGAACATCTCATAGACGTCAAAGTACACTGTCCATATCGTTGGCTACCCTTTTCTGACATTTGTGTCCCGCAGGACGTCGTGGTTGGTGACATTGCCTTATTGGAACCGGGCGAGGTCGTCCCCTGCGACGGAATCTTTATTTCTGGGCACAACCTCAAGT
>JBBPMR010000350.1:0-24176 GCA_038090415.1 Rossbeevera mucosa | reverse complement strand
TAACTTTTATTAACACTTCATTGAGAACTACTCCTTGATTGTATGACCCTTGCATGACTTAATAAAGAAAGATCAACCCTGGTGCTGGGGAAATGCACAACAAGTAGCTTTTGATAAATTAAAAGAACAGTTCACAACAGCGCCAGTCTTGGCATATCCAGATGACACGACCCCTTATTGTGTTGAATGTGATGCATCAGAATTCACAACTGGTGTAGTATTGTCAACCCTTAAGAAAGACAAATGGCACCCTGTCACATATATGTCTCATAGCATGACTAAAGAACAACAAAATTACCCTATCACCGATAAGAAATATTAGTGATTATTCCTTCTCTTGAACAATGGAGACATCATCTAGAAGGTGCTCATCATCAGTTTGAAGTTTGGACAGATCATAAAAACCTTATGTACTTTATGAAATCTCAAGATCTGAACAAGCGACAAGCCAGATGGGCACAATATTTATCTCGTTTTGATTATCTACTAGTAAACAAACCAGGCACAGCAATGGGAAAAGCAGATGCTTTATCTAGAAGGGAAGATCATAGTATAGGAATAGAAAATGATAACAAAAATACTGTTATGATAGATAGTTCAAAAATATGTAGTGTACAAGAAATCGAACTCTTTGATAGAATAAAAATGGAACAAAGAAACATACTATAGCAGAAGGATCAGTGTATCAAAATGGATTATGGGAATATGATGGAAAGATATGGGTACCTAGGAATTTGTGTTTAGAAGTGATGACACAATTTCATGATCATCCACTTGCCGGACATAAAGGCCTGGATGAAACCAAAGAATTGATAGCTTGCTACTACAAGTGGCCTGGCATGAAAGCCGATATTGAAACATATTGCAAATCTTGTAATCGATGTGCTCATATGAAGCCTTCAAATATAGCTCCTGCAGGGAAACTGCAACCCTTACCAGTAGCTTCTGGTCCTTGGAAAGATGTTTCAGCTGACTTTGTCACTGGCTTTCCGGAATAACATGGATATGATAGTGTGCTTGTAGTTGTGGATCGCTTCTCTAAAGAAGTAGCTCTTATCCCAACTACTAAATCACTTACTGCACAAAAGACTGTGCAATTGTACAAAGACTATATATGGAAACATCATGGTTTGCTGGATTCTATTGTATCTGATCGTGGTTCACAATTTGCTGGACAAATGATAATAGATCTTCTAAAATTGTTGAAAATTGAAAAGAAAATGTCTACAGCCTATCACCTTCAAACCGATGGGCAAACAGAGCATGTTAATAGAGAATTGAACCAATATCTCCGCCTGTTTGCTACAGAAAACAATCTCAATGGGTTGAATGGCTTGCGTTAGCGCAATTTAATTTCAACAATATGAAATCATCATCCACGGGATTTACTCCCTTTCGGCTTACAAAATTGTTTACTCCTCGTATGGGTATCGAACCTCGCATAGTGAAATCACCTGCTGCAGAAGCATTCACATCAGATATGAAAGCCAATATAGAAACTGCTAAGTCTAATCTTGAGAAAACCCATGCCAAAATGTCACTTCAGGCCGATAAATCTTGATCAGACGCTCCTGATTATAAAATCGGAGACCTTGTTCTATTGTCATCAGAACACTTGGCTGTAACTGATAGACCCTCTCGAAAGTTAACCAAGAAGTGGATTGGACCTTATCAGGTCACAAACGTGTATACCAACTCTGTGAAATTGTTATTCCCAAAGTCTATTGGTGCTCATAACATTGTGAACGTTTCACGTGTTAAATTGTATATCGAACCTCTTGATGGACAACCAGTTATAAAATCTGGTCCTATTTCTGTTGACAATGAAGGTCATGAAGAGTTTGAGATTGAATACATTGTGGATTCTTGACCAATTGGTCATGGTTTCCAATACTTGATTCATTGGAAAGGATATGACGACTCCAATCATACTTGGAAAGCTGCTTCTTCCATTGCCAAACATGGCAAAGATGCTATTGCTATATTTCATAAAAAGCATCCTAGCGCATCTCATCGATTGAATATGTCTCGTGCTTTGTTTCAAGGTGTTTTTAACACCCCATTGATCAACTTCACTTCTGGATCAACCGATTATTGAGATCTGTTCCTGGGCCCATGATCCCTTGCAATTTCTCTTGGTGATCTGGAATCTCACTCCTAGTTGGGGGGTAATATTACAACCCTCATTTGAAACCTAGCTTTAGCGCCTGATTATCTTATCTAATCTTATCTAAGTGTGCATCTATCTTATCTTATCAATCAAGCGCTCAACTTTATCTTATCGTGTCATGTGACTTAAGTCTAGACCACTATGATGTCATACCTCATGGCTAGCACATGCTAAAGGTGTTATGACCTGCCCCTACTCTTTTCTTTTCTCTCCTTCTTTTTCTCTTTGTTAGTGCCTACCACTATGCTTTTCTCTTATGGATCATTTACTCATAGTACTTTAGTCATCCGCAGTCTTTCTGACTCATCCATAACTGCAGATTACCAACCTTCCTCTTACTCATCATGACTCATTTGCTTCGTCATCTGCTTACTGTACAATTATTCATCCGCAGCTCTTCTGACTCATCCATACTGCAGATGACACACCTCTGTCTGTCATGTTCCATGACATTCCATCTCTTTCCTATATAGACTCTAGATACTCATTCCTGTAACCCTAAGCTAGAGCTACTCGATACTCCCTCGAATATACCTGCTCTAGGTTCTGCCCTTCATCCCTCTGAGTGTAAGCTCCTCTTCCTAGCCCCTTGTCGTCCTTAGGCCTCCCCCTTCAGTCTCCTTAGCCCAAACCCTTGTGCTATGCTTCGTGGTGAAGCTCTCAAGGTAACCCTTAGCCCTAGTCATTCTTAGGCCCTTCCCTTTGGACTCCCTTAGTTCTTCGTCATCCTCTGATGTCTACCTTAGGACTCCTCGACCCTAGCCTTAGTACCCATCGAGTCTACGACTGACCCTACCTGGGCCAGTCATAACAAAAGCTCTAGCTTTCCCTTCGGTCACCATTGTTGTGAACCATCTTCACCATTCCTCCCAAACTCCCCTACTCGAGACCTGAAGGAAGGCATCCCCCTTCCACTCCACAGAACCCATTCGCATACTCTACCCACTGAACCCTAGCCATTGCCTCCTCTTGGAGAGAAGGCCAACTTCCCCCCAAGTCCCCTGAGTCCCTCCCTCACCAAACTAGCAATGAAGATACAGATCTTGACCCGGATCTTGCCCTCCCCTCGATACAAGAACTAGACTATACTATCTCCCTTGACACTGAACTAGCTCACCAGCTATCCTCGAGTCTCACTCTCCCCAGACCTCCTACACCCCCTTCCTCCACTCCAATCGCCCACCAACCTCATTTTAACCTCCCACCCCCTCCCCCTTATATTATGTTCCAAAGTCACTGAACTCCACCTCACTCAACCTGAGGACTTTGATGGTTCTCAGGACAAAGTGATGCCCTGGATACGCTCTGTTCAGCGGTGCCTTGCCATTAACAAGGACACCTACCACTCGGACGAGAGGCAGGTCGGTTTTGCCCTCTCCTTTATGAAGAAGGGTACCGCCTACTCCTGGGCCAATACTTTTACCTCTAGACGACTCTCTGCTGGCTCCCTGTCCCTAGGCACCTGGAGCGACTTCTTCGATGAGTTCAAGAAGACCTTCGAGCACTCCAACTCAGCAGCCAATGCCCTCACCTGGCTCTCCTCCTTCCGCATGGAAACCAAAAAGGATGGGTCATTCTCCCCCTCCCTCACCTCCTATATTGCCCAATTCCAAAACTGAGTTGATATCTCTGGTCTCAAAGAAGAGGCCACCCTCTGCCAGTTCTTCTCAACTGGTATTCCCCCTCCCCTCTCTAAACAAGTCTACCTCATGGAAAAGGTCCCCACCACCGTCGCTAACTGGTATCCCAATGCCCAGAGACTCAATGACTACCAACATTGTGCTGCCATGACTGCCAAACTCCACAGGGGATGAGGCCAGTCTCATCTCTTCGTTCCCCAGACAACTGTTCACTCTTTTAAGGAGAAAGACCCCAATGCCATGGACGTAGATGCGGTAAAAATCACAAAGCTCACCCCTGAGGAAAGGGAGTGATGCTTCAAACTAGGACTTTGTCTTCGCTGCAGGAAGCCTGGCCACAATGCCTTCTCCTGCTCCGCCTTCGCCTCCACCACTCCAGCCACCTCCTTCCACAAGCGATTCACCAAAAAAATTGCTAAAGCTGAAGAAGAGGACATCCCAGCCCTCATTGACATGGAGAAAGACTCTGACGATGAAAAGGTCGTCGGAAAAACTGCTTTCTCTTGGGATTTTTAAAGAGGAGACCTCGTTCAATGCAAGGCTCTTCTATCTCTACTACCTGTGCACCTGTACTTATATCTAAGTCCTCTAAAGCAATGAAGATCCCCATTCGTCTCATTGTATCCTCGCACAACCTTCAAGCCGTCAAAACCACCACCCTAGTAGACAGTGGTGCAGAAATCTCCTGCATCGACTGGTCCTTCGTTCGAAAACATCGACTCCCCAGGACCAAACTAGACACCCCCATCAGAGTACGAAACATCAACCAATCTATTAACAAGAAAGGCAACATCCTCTTCTTCACCCTCTTTGTCAACATCGAGGGAGTTACCCAGAAAGTTCTCTTTCATATCATGGATTGCAGAAATAAGAATGCCATCTTAGGACTCCCCTGGTTGCGAGCCACAAACCCTGTCATCGACTGGGAAACCCAGACCCTCTCTATCTCAGAGGACTCTGATATGTCTGCCCACCTGTACCACCTCCACACTGCTGACCTTTAGCATCACAACTCCCACTACCAGAAACCACCTTCCCCCCCTCCAAAACTCTCCAGACACATCAATGTTCATGCTATCCATGACAAAAACCTCTATGACTATCTCGAATTCGAAACTGAGGACCAATTTCTTTGGAGGGCCACGGAAAACCGAGTGATAAACTGGATCATGTGATGCGGGTCCAAGTTCATTCCCCAGGGATCCACCCTCATTGCTCACCTCACCACTGCCACCAACCTTGCCATGGAGGCTGAGAAATCTAAGCCTAAAGTCTCCCTCCCCTTCGAATACTCCCAGTTTGAGTCTGTCTTCTCTGAAGAAGCCTCCTCTCGTCTTCCTCCCCCCAGACCATATGACCACGCCATTAACCTCGATGAGACCTTTGTCCCTAAGATTGGAAAACTCTACCCTCTCTCCCCTGATGAGCAAAAGGCCACCGAATCTTTCCTCGAAGAAAACCTATGAAGCGGGAAGATCCGTCCTTCCAAGTCCCTCCAAGTATTCTCCTTCTTCTTTATCAAAAAAAAAGATGGAAAGCTTCGTCCCTGCCAGGACTACCATTACCTAAACTCCCATACCCCTTGAGATGCCTACCCCCTACCTTTGATCTCTGACTTGGTCGACAAGCGCAAGGGAGCTAAAGTCTTCACCAAGTTTGATGTCTGATGGGGATATAACAATGTTCGCATCAAGGAAGGAGACCAATGGAAGGGCACTTTCATTACCCACAAGGGACTCTACGAACCCACTGTCATGTTCTTTGGAATGAACAACTCCCCCTCCACCTTCCAACGATTCATGAATGATTCCTTCCGTAATATGATTGCTGAAGGTTGGCTGGTTATCTACATCGATGACCTCCTTATCTTTTCCCCTGACAATGCCTCCCACACTGAACATACTAGGTGAGTTCTCCAGCACATGGAGGAACTCAACCTCCACCTTCGTCTCGAAAAATGCAAGTTTGCCACCAAGGAAGTAGAATTCCTTGGGATGATCATCTGCCCTGGGACTCTAGCAATGGACCCAGTCAAGCTCAATGGCATCGCCTCCTGGCCCACTCCCTCCAAGGTCAAAGATGTCTGATCGTTCCTTGGCTTTGCCAACTTCTATCAACGATTTATCAACCACTACTCCGACATTACCTGCCCCCTCATAGATCTCACCAAGAAAGACAAACCTTGGGACTGGACTCTGGCCTGTCAATCCACCTTTGAATCCCTGAAAACCTCCTTCCTTTCGAAACCAGTTCTTTATCTCCCAGGCCTCTCTGCTCCCTTTGCCATCGCTATAGACGCCTCCCAAGATGCCACTGGTGCCACCCTCCTCCAAACCAACTCAAATGGAGATTGGCACCCTTGCTCTTACCTCTCTCAATCTTTCATTCCTGCTGAACGAAACTACAACATCTATGATTGTGAACTTCTCGTGGTTATTCGTGCGTTGCAAGCATGGAAGCACTACCTTCATGGTTTCCTCTTTCCCACCCAGGTCTTTACTGACCACAAGAATCTCACATACTTCCGCTCCCTCCAGAATCTCAATCGTCGACAGGCCCGATGGCTTCTCGACCTTGCAGACTTTGACCTCCACATGATTCATGTCCCTGGAAAACTCCTTGCAGGACCTGATGCTCTCTCTTGACATCTTGACAAGCTGTCCCTCCTTCCAAAAGACAATGAAGCAGTAACCCTACTTCCCCCCAACCTCTTTGTCCGTGCCTTTGATATGGCCCTTCGCAATAAAATTGCCCTGTCCACAGGAGACGATTCCCTTGTCCAGCATGCCCTCCAAAGCCTCAATGGCACCATTCCCTCTGCCTTCCGCTCCTGTCTCTCTGACTAGAAATACTTGGATGGCATCCTTACCTACCAAAACCGAGTTTACCTTCCCACTGCCTCTCTTCGAAAATACGCTGTCTCTCGAGCCCATGATTATTCCTCCGCCAGCCACCCTGGCTACCTCAAAACATGCCAACTCGTCTCTGCTGAATACTGGTGGCCTGGCCTTGCCCAGTTTGTCCACAAGTATGTTGAAGGCTGCTCAGCCTGCCAACAATGCAAAGCGAACATCCACCCCACTTCCCCCCCTCTTGCTCCCATTAAATCGACCTCCTCTCGCCCCTTTCAACAAGTCTCCTATAATCTCATCACTGACCTCCCCCCCTCCTCTGGATTTGACTCTCTATTGGTCGTGGTAGACCATGGCCTTACAAAGGGGGTGATACTTTGCCCAACCAAGAAAACCATCACTGCTGAGGGGATTGCCTCTCTCTTTTTTCACAAAGTTTACAAACAATTCAGCCTATATGACAAAATCATCTCAGATCATGGCCCTCAGTTTGCCTCCTCCTTTGCCAAAGAGCTTGAAAAAGTCCTCAAATATGACCTCTCCCTTTCCACCGCCTATTACCCTTAAACTGATGAAGAAATGGAACAGGTCAATCAGGAAGTCGAGACTTATCTTCAGATCTTCTGCGGTGATAACCCTGTCACATGGGCTGATTGGATCACACATGCAGAATTTGCCCACAATCATTGCCCTCATTCTGTCACTGGCAAATCCCCCTTCTTTTTCATGATGGGCTTCAATCCCCGTCCCCTCCCCACCATCCTCACCGAAACCAACCTCCCTGCTATTGAAACTCACCTGAAGTCTCTTACTGCTGCTCGAGACGAAGCCTTAGCTGCTCATGAACTTGCTAGGCAGGTCATGAAGACTCACCATGGCAAAGGATTCAAGCCCTTCGCCAAAGGAGATAAGGTTTGGCTAGAAGCCAAGAACTTGAAATGCTCCCTCACTTCCCCCAAATTCGCTTCAAAGCGAGAAGGACCCTTTACCATCACCCAGGTCCTATCTCCCCTCACCTACCAACTGTGTCTCCCTGAAACGTGGAGTATCCACAACATATTTCATGCTTCTCTCTTATCACCCTATTATGAAAACTCCATCCATGGCCCAAACTTCCCAGCTCCACCCCCAGACCTAGTAGAAGGCGAAGAAGAATATGAAATTCTATGGATCATATGCCATAGAGGCTCTGCGAGGAACTGCATATTCCTGATCCGATGGAAAGGGTATACTGCAGAAGAAAACACCTGGATCCCTGAACGGGAATTAAAACATGCCAAGTCCGCTGTTCTTGCTTATAAAAGACTTCATCCCTCCATTTTCCCCCTCTAGAACCTTTTCCAACACACTATCAAAAATCAACAATGTCCTATGTCTCTGCCCCATCCCATCTCCTTCTACCGAATCTTCCCTTCTTCCTACAACCTCTCCACTTTCGCTTCCTGCTTCGAGTCCTCCCCCTGATCTTCCAAGAAGTGATACTCCTCTGCCAGACAGTCCAAGCCTGATAGGACTTGGCTCTTCTGTTCCCACCCCCATAACCGACAATATCCCCTGGAACTGGTGCCCCAAATCCCCTTGTCTTGTCCCCTCCCCTCATCCCCCTGTCCTTGCTGTGGACATCCCTACCTACACCCTTCGCCTCCAAAACGATGAACCCTTCTCCCCCTCCATTCATTGCCTTAGGGCCTACCTGCAGAACTCCAGGATGCACCATCCTATCTCTGCCCACGTCGACATGGACTCCTCTCTTAGTTCTTTATACTTGACTTTCGTCCACTCCTCCCACCTCCTCCCCATCATAAATGCCATGCTTTCCTCCTCCAAAGATAGTCAGGCATTCCTAGCATTCCAGGTATCCACTTTCCATCAAGCCATCGAGGAACAGCTCCTCTCTGCCATGCATCAGCTAGGCATGATGGAGTTCATCAATGACATAGATCGGTTTCTGGCTGAACTGGCTGCCTACCCCTTAGTCCCTACCTCCCCCCCTTTCGCCTGAACTCTCCCCCTATTTCTTCCCTGCAGAGGTTGAAGCGGTTTCTCTGACTGGTCTCCTCAAGATTCCTTCCACTCCCTCTGTGTCCTCCTCCCCACTCGACCCTGCTGAGATCGAAGCCCTCGACCACATCGAGGCCCTCCACTGCTCTGAGGGAATCGACACTACCTTCCTGGCCCCAAAGTCCCCTCCCACTCCCTCCTCTTCCCTCAACATTGAAGAACCTGTTACCATGAACCACATCGAACTGGCATTCCACCAAAGCATGCAAAATCACCCTCTTCCTGAAGGACACCCCCTCTTCTCCTCCTCCTGCTTCCAGTGCCAACGCCTAGGACACTTTCAAGTCAACTGCCCTGAGTACCAGTGTCCCTTCTATCTCTGAAGGCAACCTGGTCATATCCAGAAACATTGCCCCCTTCACCATCATGCCTCGCATCTCCCCCTCATCTTTCTCTTTGTCCTTCCACCACTCTAGGGGTTCTAGACGATCTTCCAGGTCATCTAACCGCCCCCTCCCCATCCCTTCCTCTTGCCGAGACTCTCGAGATGACATCAGCGATTACGGAGATGACTTCTATGATGAAGTCACTGAGTCTAACATGACCAGAGATCGCTATGGCGACTTCTAACTACTTTGTTCAGGAGAACTAAAGCCTACAAGGGGGGTAATATTACAACTTTCCCCTACTCTTTTCGTAACACAATCAAGTGAAGTGTTACGAGTCAAGCATCTAGTCAAAAGTACACAAAGACTTTCAGAGGTTCACCCAATGGAGGGAACAGCAAGAGGTGGCTAGATTGCAGGAAGTACAGAGGAATATAGAGGAGATCTAGCTTAGGGAATATGGAAGGTATGGACAGGTTTATATAGTACAGGGAATAGGTGCTGAATAAGTGTTGGCAACGACCAAAACTATACAGTTAAGGCACTAGGTCACCACACAAAAGCAAGACTTAGAGAAGAGAGACTATTTCAGGTTGGGGAATCAACCAGAACAGACTAAGGTGTCTGGCTGGTACTGGCATTGTTATATACTACAATACATGTGTCGGCCATGAGGTGTACTTTAGGGCAGGTGCTCAGTAAGCGATGATGTAGCATGAGATAAACTACTATATATGTACTAAGTGTTCACACAACTGTGGGACCAAGGGTCTAGAACTACAACATGAGGCCACCATGCATTAAACATGCACTAGCCATGAGGTGTGACGTCATATAATGTCATAGTGGTCCAGACTCGAGTCACATGACATGATAAGATATGATCTGGCGCTTGATCGATAAGATAAGATAGCCGCGCTTAGATAAGATTAGATAAGATAAACAAGCACTAAAGCTAGGTTGCAAAAGAGGGTTTGTAACAATAAGCGGATGGAAGGATGGTGAGTAATCCGCAGTAGTAAAGATGAGTCAGAATAACTGTGGATGAGTAATGGTTACAAATAAAATGAGTAATGTGCAGCATCGGAGATGAGTCATAATGACTGTGGATGAGTCAGGATGAGTCATGATGACAAATAAGAATGAGTAAGCAAGAATAATAAAGATGAATAATTCACAGTGAGAGATGAGTCATGGCGACTGCGGATGATCAATGATCCATGAGTAAGCATCCAGAGCTCGGTGGTGCAAGGGAAGACCTGAAGGGGCAAAGGAGAATTTCTGGGATAGCAGGAAATGCAGGAGAGGCTCGAGAGAGCAAAGGGGAGTGACAGGAAACCACGGTGACGTAGGAGAATCAAGGGAAAGGAGCAGAGGTGTCCTGGTGAGGCTCGAGTGTAGAGACTCAGTAGTCCGAAGCAAGAGCTGAAAGGAAAAAGAAACAACAGATTGTAACATTACCCCTCTACTATGTCCAAGCTACCAGCACAGGATCAGACCAAATAGCGGCCAGGGGAGTGTGGATCGACAAGAACACATATGAGGCATGTATCCAGGAACAGAATCATTAGGCAATGTGCAAGGAATACAGCCAGTGATAGAGTTCATTGGTCAGGAGGAGGAGACATCGAAAAATGAGGATAGCTCAAGAAGGAGTGGAGTGGTCAGTGCGGTTAGTGAAGGCAACCTTTGACAATGTCTAGGTGCTGCACTCGAACTTAACTAAGGGAAGATAATTGTTGGCAATGGGAATCCAACGAGAATAAGACTGGCTTGTTCCGTTGTTACATTCAAGTATTTATACTACAAGTACATACACACAGACCAAGCTGTGTTTGATCTACCCTAAACTACATGTGTTTACAATGAGGCAAGGCTATGCGGAATGGAAGAGAAGCATGCCTTGCACTGAATGCATGTAAGTCTAGACTGGTGATGTCATAGTGACATCATATTACATAATGCGGTGCGCAATGGTAAAGTAAAGATAAGGACTGAGCACTTGTTTATATATTTGGGCGCTTGGTACTTAGAGAAAATGAAGGAAAAGAAATAGGCACATATTGGCAACGCCAAAACCTATACAGGCAATGGACTAAGTCACCACACAAGGAGTACTCAAGGAAAACTGTTAAGGCGGAAAATCAACCAGAACAGACTGAGGAGTCTGGCTGGTGTCTGACATTATATATACTACTATACACGAGAATTACATGAGGCCAGTTTAGGGCTGGTGCTTAGTGATACTATGATGTAGTGTGAGACTAATTACTATATCTATACTAATGACTCACACATTCGTGAGAACGGTGGTCTAGAACTCTGCAATGAGGCTACCATGCTTTATACATGCACTAGCCATGAGATATGATGTCATAATGGTCTAGACCTAGGTCATGTGACGAGATAAGACAAGATTGAGCGCTTGATTGATAAGATAAGATTGGCGCGCGCTTAGATAAGATAAGATAAGATAAGCCAGCACTAAAGCTAGAGTTGCAGACAAGGTTTGTAACATTACCCCCCTACTAGGATCAAGATTCCAGATTGATTCAAAACTCTGTAGAACCAGAGGTAAAGTTAATCACAGGGGTATTGAAAACACCCTGGAACAAGGATTGAGACATGTGAAGTCATCGAGGTGCACTAGGATTTTGTTTATGAAACAATGCAATAGCATCCGCACCATGTTTGGCGATAGAAGATGCAGCTTCCCAAGTACGATCGGAAGCATCGTAACCTTTCCAATGAATCAAGTACTGGAAACCGCAACCAATAGGGTGAGAGTCCACAATATAATCAATCTCGAATTCTTCATGACCTTCATCATCAATGGAGATAGGACCAGGCCGTACAACGGGCTGTCCATCAAGAGGTTCAATGTATGGTTTAACATGTGAGACATTCATGACGTTACGAGTGGTAATAGACTTTGGGAATAATAATTCCACAGAGTTCATATACACATTTGTGATCTGATAAGGCCCAATCTACTTCTCAGTCAACTTCTGAGAGGGTCGATTTGCTATTTTCAAGTGTTCTGACGAAAGGAGAACAAGATCGCCAATTGCATAAGCAGGGGTGTTAGATTGAGATTTATCAGCTTGTAATGACATTTTAGCCTGAGTAGATTCAAGATTTGCCTTGGCAGACTCCAAATTTGCCTTCATATCAGACGCGAATGCATCTGCAGCAGGCAATTTTACTTGTTTCGTTTCGAAACCCATGCAAGAAGCAAACATCTTAGTAAGCTGGAAGGGTGTGAACCCCGTAGACAATGATTTGGTGTTGTTGAAATTAAATTGTGCCATTGCTAACCATTCAACCCATTGTGATTGTTTTTCAGTGGCAAACAAGCGGAGATATTGGTTCAATTCTCAATTAATATGCTCGGTTTGTCCATCTGTCTGAGGATGGTATGCAGTGGACATTTTCTTTTCTATTTTCAACAATTTTAGAAGATCTATCATCATTTGACCAGCAAACTGCGGACCACAATCGGATACAATAGATTCAGGGAGACCATGGTGTTTCCACACATAATCTTTGTACAATTGGGCGGTTTTTTGTGTGGTTACAGATTTTGTAGTAGGGATTAGGGCGACTTCTTTAGAGAAGCGATCCACTACTACGAGCACACTATCATATCCATGTAATTCCGGAAAGCCGGTGACAAAGTCAGCCGAGACGTCTTTCCATGGTCCGTCGGCCACCGGCAAGGGTTGTAATTTCCCTGCAGGGGCTTTGTTCGATGGTTTCATTCTAGCACAGCGATCACAAGATTTGCAATAGGTTTCTATATCAGATTTCATTCCAGGCCACTTGTAGTAGCGAGAAAGAAGTTCTTTTGTTTTATCCAAGCCTTTATATCCAGCGAGTGGATGATCATGAAATTGCATCATTACTTCCATGCGCAAGTTCTTAGGTACCCATACTATTCCATCGTATTCCCATAATCCATTTCTATATACAGATCCTTCTGCGGTTGTTATTTTTTTGTGTTCTATTTTTATATGATCAAAGAGTTCTATTTCCTATACACTACGTATTTTGGAGCTATCTATCATGACTTTTCTATTCCTATACTATGATCTTCTCGCCGAGATAAGGCATCTGCCTTTCCCATTGAGGTTCCTGGTTTATTCACTAATAAATAATCAAAGCGAGAGAGATATTGAGCCCATCTAGCTTGTCGTTTAGACAGATCTTGTGCTTTCATGAAATACATTAGATTTTTGGGATCTGTCCAGACTTCAAACTGATGCCTGGCTCCTTCTAGATGATGTCTCCATTGTTCCAGAGATCGGATGATCGCTAACATTTCTTTGTCGGCAATCGGATAATTCCTTTCTTCTTTAGACATACTGTGAGACATATATGCGATGGGGTGCCATTTATCTTCCTTAAGGGTTGACAATACTGCATCTGTTGCGAATTCAGAAGCGTCGCATTCGACACAATAAGGGGTCGTGTCATCCGGATATGCCAAGACAGGCACTGATGTGAATTTTTCTTTTAAATTATTGAAAGCTATTTGCTGTGCATTTCCCCAGCACCAGGGTTGATCTTTCTTTGTTAAGTCATGTAAGGGTCGTGCAATTAAGGAGTAGTTCTCAATGAAGCGTCGATAGAAATTGGCAAGTCCCAAGAAGCTTCTAACTCCTTTTACGTTGTGGGGAACCGGCCGGGATGCAATTCCATCTAACCTATTTTGGCTCATCGAAATTCTTTCTCCGGATACATCCATACCCAACATGTCTACTTTTGTCACTTCAAAGAAGCACTTTGATGGTTTTACAAATAGATCATTCTCACAAAGTCTCCAAAGTACTCTTCGTACTGCTTCGCGATGTTTGGCCTTATCATTGTGCTTCGAGAATATTAACAAGTCGTCGATATAAATAATTACTATGTCGTCCATGTCTGCAAATATCTCATTCATCATTTGTTGAAATGTAGCGGGACTATTACACATGCCAAAGAACATTACGGTTGGTTCAAAGGCCCCTAGGTGGCAGACGAAGGCTCCTTTCCATTCATCGCCTTCTTTGATGTGTACATTATTGTAACCCCATCTCAGATCCATTTTTGTGAAGAGCTTAGCTCCCTTTAGTTTGTCTATTATTTGCGAGATCAACGGAAGAGGATAGTTATTTTTAATCGTTCCTTCATTGAGATATCTATAGTCCATAACCATTCTCTTTTTTCCATCCTTCTTTGGTATAAAGAATACTGGCGAGGTTTGCGGAGATTTGGAGGGTCTGATATATCCCTTTTTCAATTGTTCATTTATGAACACTTTGACTTCATCTTGTTCTGCTGGGCCTAACAGAATCATTCTACCCTTTTTCGGTACGAAATCGGGTTTTAAATCTACTGCATGGTCCCAAGTTTTGTGTTCAGGGAGGTGTTCGGATACTCTTTCCGAAAAGACGTCTAAATATTCTCTATATTGTTCAGGGACCAATTTAAAGGTGTCTTCTAAGCTAGGGTCAGGTAATGTAAATTTATCAGTATAAACGTTGGCTATGTAGGACTTTTCATATTCCTCCATCCTATTTCCATATGTACTATTCAGTACTTTGCATGACATAGGGCATCTGTCCATGTATACATAACCTAAGGTCCAATCAATAGAAGGGTTGTGGTCCCTTAACCATGTGTATCCAAGAATCATTTGATTCCGGCCAAGATTGGTAACATCCGCGGTTATCTTTTCGCAGTGTCCCTTGTAGTCTATTATATGGTTACATGTGTATGCTATGCCACCAGCGGAGTTGATAGTTCTGTCCACATTGTAGACTGGTACCACGTTCTCCAAAGGGGTAAGAGGTATGCAGCTTTTCTTAGCCCATTCCGTATCGATAAATATGCCGTTGGCTCCGCTATCCAGTAGGGCTTTTGCTAATATGTTTGTCTTTTTGGATTATTTGGATTTTTAAGAGAATTTCCCTAAGTGGCTTGAGAGTGCGCACTTTCTGGTCTATCAGGTTTAGAAGGGAAATATTTTTATTTTTCTTGAAAGCAGAATTAAGTGTCACTTCCCGGTGACCACGCTCTTTCAAGTATGCTGCTTTGGTTATGTCATCTGGTAGGCTACCACATCGAGATGACGGAGATAAAGAGGAAGAGCTATTAGTATCACTATTTATAATTACATCAGAGTCGAGAGAACTAAAGCTATTTTTACAAGGTAAAGAAAAAGAGGTTGTACTAGCACTATCTAGGCGTCGAGTACGTAAAGGAACTATACTAAAAGAAACATTGTTCATTGGAAATGAGGTACCTTGACCTGATAAGGTCCTCACTGGGCTTTTCCCAATGTCACTTCCATATCTTTGAAATAGGCACGAGCGGCCTCAATGTCCATGCCAGCAATTGCCTTCTGCCAGGAAAGTTGCTGGGGCAGTAGAAATGGGTTGTTGTTTGTTGGCGCAGTTGTCTCTGCGGCGCGTACTTTCTTTCCAAATTTTGAGCACTGTTTCTTGTGACCTCTGCGCGAGAAGCCACATTCTTGACATCTAGTGGATGCTGCTTTACAGTCACATGCTCTGTGACCATCTTTGCCACAATTATAGCAGCCAATAGCATTGATGTTGTTTTGAGACATTGTTGCCTCCGAGTATAATGGTTTCCGCTCCCCTCCTCCATAAGCGGATGGTTGCTGCCATGAGGTGTTGACAGCATCGATGTCCATAGCATTCAGGTCCTGCCTTTGGGAAGAGGATTGGTTGAAACGAGTCTCGAAGGACTTGATCGTGTTGGCGTACTTCTGGATGGTGCCGATGTAGTCACCCAGAGTCACAGGTCGTTCATTTTGCATGAACATGTGTCTGATAATGTCCTGTCGGACCCCTTGTTCGAGAAGTGTAATCTCCATAGTGGGGTCACATCCTGCCTGATCGTATAAAGCTAGCCATTGTGTTAAGAAGACTTGCACCCTCTCATTTTTGCCTTGCTTTTTGTTGAGCAGGCGCCTTGTTGCTATGTCTTTTTCATTTCCTATTCGGAAACAATCAGATAGTGTTTTCTCGAGCATGAGGCTCAATGGGAACGCTGCTGAGGGGAGTCTGTATTTTTTTATTTCATTTCTGGCCCAAGCGCCAGCTCCATTTTTGTCCTTATCTTCCGATTCGACCCCGATACAAGAGAGTACTGCCAGTGTCCAATTCTTGGTGGACGTGAAGAGTTCCTTATTGGCCTCTTGGAAGACCAACATTTTTGTCCACCACTCATCGAACTTCTGATAGGAGCCATCATACATCCCTGGATCGGGGATGATCTCGGCTCTTTTGCCTTTGTAGGTGAAGGGAGCGTCGGACTGGGCGAGCTCTTGGTCCAATTGGTCAATTGCCTCTTGGGCGCGAGCTTCGGCCTGTACTGCTCTTTCTTCGGAGACTGCGAGCGATGCTTGTAACCTCTCGAGCATTGATTGCATCATTTCCATTTGGTGCTCTAGGGCACTCGATCTCGAACCCGAGGCTCAGATGGTCAGGGTGGGGGAGTGGCTTCATAACAGTGAGGGATCCATTGAGTACCCTGACATCTTGGTCTATTACTGCAAATTCAATTTTTGATTTGTAGAGGGAGGAGTGGTCACTTAAGACTGGTATATGACTGGGTTCGTAGGTGAAGCAGAGAAATTCTTGTTGTAGCCAAAAGGGCCACTCTCCTTCAAAGATATGGGGGATGACGAGAACTGGGGGGTTGTTGGGATCATATTCATCCTCAACTATTGGTAGGCGTGGAACTGGGACTATAGGGTGGACTGCTGAATAGCAGTGGTCGAACAGGTGTTGATAATCTATTTTGAAACTGGGTGAATCTCATGTAGAGTCCAACTACCAGCTACTAAACCTTGTTGTGCAGGGGGAGCTCACGAAGAGTCCTTCTCAAGCACCTATCAATCTATAAAGCAATACCAGGAAGCATGAGCCCCGGACACATGCTGAAGGCAATTGTCGGAGGAACCAGATTTGCCTGGCTTTAGCACAGTTTTAGCACTGCAAGGCTGCAAGTCTTATTTTAAATCGAAGAAGCTCATTATTCGATTCTTTCACACTAGGCACGCGGGCAGCTGCTCTCCCTCGAATGGGAACTACTGACTGCCAAAGCGAACGCACAAAGTGCTACTTTGTAAACACGGTGAAGATTGCAGTCGTGGTCTGCACAGGTTAAGGTCCCTGGACCGCTATCTGAGCATGGTTGTTTTACACCCAAATGGTGTGGACAAGACCAATAAGAGTGAGAAGAGGGCTAGGCCCAAACTATGTCAATGTCGATAACGGCACAATGAAGGCCTCGGTAGGTGAAGTTGGTGGTTACAACGGTAAGGTGGTTGCGGGCGGTGGTGAGGTAGTGAAGAGAGAGTCTGTTCTTATGTTGGCAACACCAAAATCTATACAGGCAATGGACTAAGTCACCACACAAGGAGTACTCAAGGGAAACTGGTAAGGCGGAAAATCAACCAGAACAGACTAAGGAGTCTGGCTGGTGTCTGACATTATATATACTACTATACACAAGGATTACATGAGGCCAGTTTAGGGCTGGTGCTTAGTGATACTATGACGTAGCGTGAGACTAATTACTATATCTATACTAATGACTCACACGTTCGTGAGAACGGTGGTCTAGAACTCTGCAATGAGGCTACCATGCTTTATACATGCACTAGCCATGAGGTATGATGTCATAATGGTCTAGACCTAGGTCATGTGACGAGATAAGAAAAGATTGAGCGCTTGATTGATAAGATAAGATTGGCGCGCGCTTAGATAAGATGAGATAAGATAAGCCGGTGCTAAAGCTAGAGTTGCAGATGAGGTTTGTAACAGCACATGAGGCGCTAAAGTGAAAAAGGACTAGGGACAACTAGTGTTTGCAATATTACCCCCCTTCTAGGGAGGAGATTCCAGATCTTCAGAGTCACTAGGCCAAGCCTCAGCACACTCCAGAGAGAAGATAGACTCCACTTCTGATTCGTCAGAGTCATAAGCGGCTTGAATTAATTTCAAATGATTCATGTCAAAAGTGTTAAGTGCTTCCTGAGCATGTGTAAGGTTTTGCACAGGCTCCCAAGTCCTGTTATCATCCCCATAACCTTTCCAATGTACCAGATACTGGAATCTGCATCCTCTTTTTCGTCGATCTACAATGTAATTTACTTCAAACTCCATGGTACCCTCGTCATCGACCACCACTGGACCTGGGTGTGTGATGGGTTGACCTGCAAGCGGTTCTAGGTAGGGTTTAACCCTTGAAACATTAACCGTTGGGTAAGCTCTGCTTTCTTTCGGCAATGTCAAAGTTACTGCATTTTTATTTTTAATGTCCATTATAGGATACGGACCAAGCCAGCAATCATTTAATTTCGAACAAGTTCTAGATGAGTCCATGGCAAGATGTTCAGAAGATAGCCACACTTGATCACCCATCTTGTAGGGGGGTGCTTCCGAATGGTGGCGGTCAATTTGCTCTTTGATCCGCTCTCATGTTTTTTCCAAGGCTTGCTTGGCGATGTCATGATTTGATCACATCTGAGCTACCAAGTGTTACGATCCATTGTTTCTTTTCCCTTTTCTCTTCTCTTCGGTGCTTGCTCCAGACTACCAAGTCCTACACTCGAACCTCTTCTGGACTATCCTTTCCCTTTCCCTTTGTTTCCCTCTGTTCTCCTGCGCTCACCGTGACTTCCCTTGGTCTCTCCCTACTTCTGGGAACTCCCCTTGTGCTTCTCTTTGTTCCTTTCTGTTTCCCTTTTCCCTTTCCCCTTTGCCCTGCTGGCCTAGACCATTACTCATTCTCATTACTCATGATGACTCACTCGCTTTGTCATCAGCTTACTCATTACGCTATGTCATCTGCAGTCTTCTAACTCATCCATAACTACAGATTACTCATCTCTCTTATTCATGCTTACTCATTGCATTGCATCATCCGCAGTTTTCATGACTTATTCCATACTGCGGATTACTCATTCCCCTTTGCCCTGATTAGTGTACCATTACTCATCCGTAGTCTTCATGACTCATTCATACTGCGGCTGACACATACCCTCTGGTCATGTTCCATGACCTTCCATTCCCTTAGTATATAAACCCTAGATACCCATCCTGTAACACTAAGCTAGAGCTACTCGATACTCTCGAAATATACCTGCTCTCAGTATCACTCTTAGCCCACTGAGTGTGTGCTCTCCACTCCAGTCCTTCGTCGATCCAAGGTCTCCCCCTTCGATCTCCTCGGTCCAAGACCTTGTGCTACGCTTCGTGGTGAAGCCCTCAAGGCAACCCTTGACCCTAGTCATCCTTAGGCTTCCCCCTTTGGACTCCCTTAGCCCTTCATCGTCCTTAAGTGTCTACCTCCAGACTCCTCAGCCTTAGCCCTAGTACCCATCGAGTATATGACCGACCCTATCCAGGCCAGTCATAACAAAAGCTCTAGCTTCCCTCTCGGTCACCATCATTGTGAACCGCTACCACCATTCCTCCCAAACTCCCCTACTCGAGACCTAAAGGAAGGCATCCCCCTTCCACCCCACAGAACCCCTTCACATCATCCACCCACCGAGCCCTAGCTGTTGCCTCCTCCTGGAGAGAAGGTCAACCTCCCCCTGAGTTCCCAGAATCCCTTCCTCGCCAAACTAGTGACAAAGATACAGATCTTGATCCAGATCTTACCCTCCTCTCGACCCAAGAACTAGACGACTCCACCGAGTTAGCCCACCAGCTATCCTCGAGTCTTGTCCTTCCCAGACCACCCACTCCTCCATCCTCCACCCCAGTTGCTCAACAACCACCCTTTAGTCTTCCTCCACCTCCTCCCCCTCATGTCATGTCCTCATCCAAAATTGTGGAACTCTGTCTAGCCCAATCTGAGGACTTCGATGGTTCTCAGGATAAGGCAATGCCCTGGATACGCTCTGTCCAGCGGTACCTTGCCATCAACAAAGATACCTACCATTCGGACAAGAGGCAGATTGGATTTGCCCTCTCCTTCATGAAGAAAGGCACCGCCTATTCTTGGGCCAACACCTTCACTTCTAAACGACTCTCTGCCGGCTCCCTGTCCCTTGGAACCTGGAGCGACTTCTTTGATGAATTCAAGAAGGCTTTTGAACACTCCAACTTGGCTGCCAACGCCCTCACCTGGCTCTCCTCATTCCGCATGGAAACCAAGAAGGATGGGTCGTTCTCCCCCTCCCTTGCTTCCTACATCGCTTAGTTCCAGAACCGAGTCACCATCTCCAGTCTCAAAGAAGAGGCCACCCTCTGTCAGTTCTTCTCAACTGGCATCCCCCCCTCCCTCTCCGAACGAGTCTACCTCATGGAGAAAGTTCCCATTACTGTCGCTGATTGGTATACCAATGCCCAGAGACTTAACGATTATCAACGTCGTGCTGCTATGACTGCCAAACTCCACAGAGGGCAAGGACAGTCTCATCTCTTCGTCCCCCAAACCACAGTCCATTCCCCTAAGGAGAAAGACCCTAATGCCATGGACATAGATGTGGTAAAAATCGCAAAGCTCACCCCTGAGGAAAGGGAGCAATGCTTCAAACTGGGACTCTGCCTTCACTGCGGGAAACCAGGCCACAATGCCTCCTCCTGCTCCGCCTTTGCCTCCTCCACTCCAGCCACCTCCTCTCACAAGCGATTCACCAAAAGGGTCACTAAAGCCGAAGAAGAGGACATCCCAGCCCTCATAGACATGGAGGAAGACTCCGACAATGAAAAAGTCATTGGGAAGACCGCTTTCTCTTGGGATTTTTAAAAAGGAGACCTCATTTGATGCAAGGCTCTTCTATCTCTACTACCTGTGCATCTGTACTTATATCTAAGTCCTCTAAAGCAATGAAGATCCCCATTCGTCTCATCATACCTTCACACAACCTTCAAGCCGTCAAAACCACTGCCCTAGTAGACAGCAGTGCAGAAATCTCCTGCATCGACTGGTCCTTCGTTCGAAAGCACTGACTCCCCAGGACTAAAGTAGACACCCCCATAAGGGTACAAAATGTCGACCAATCCGTCAACAAGAAAGGCGACATTCTCTTCTCCACCACCCTCTTTGTCGACATTGAGGGAGTTATCCAGAACGTCCTCTTCCATATCATGGATTGTGGAAATGAAAACACTATCCTAGGACTCCCCTGGCTGTGAGCCACAAACCCTACCATCGATTGGGAAGCCCAGACTCTCTCCATCTCCGAGGACTCTGATATGTCTGCCCACCTATACCATCTCCACACTGCTGACCTTTAGCAACATGACTCCCACTACCAGAAATCCTCTTCCCCCCCCCCTAAGCTTCCCAGACATGTCAACGTCCATGCTGTTCATGACAAAAACCTCTATGACTACCTTGAATTCGAAACCGAGGACCAATATCTCTGGAGAGCCATGGAAAACCAAGTAATAAACTGAATCATGCAATGTGGATCTAGGTTCATTCCCCAGGGATCCACCCTCATAGCTTGTCTCACCACTGCCACAAATCTTGCCATGGAGGCTGAGAAATCTAAGCCTAAAGTCTCCCTTCCCCCTCACTACTCAGAGTTCGAATCTGTCTTCTCTGAGGAAGCCTCTTCTCGTCTCCCTCCCCCTAGACCCTATGACCACGCCATCAACCTTGACGAAACCTTTGTCCCCAAGATTGGAAACTCTATCCTCTTTCCCCGGATGAACAAAAGGCCACCGAGTCCTTCCTCGACAAGAACCTCCGGAGCGGGAAGATCTGCCCATCTAAATCCCCCCAAGCATCTTCCTTCTTCTTCGTCAAAAAGAAAGATGGGAAGCTTTGCCCCTGCCAGGACTATCGCTACCTGAACTCCCACACCCCTCAAGACGCCTACCCTCTACCTCTGATCTCTGATCTGATCGATAAACTCAAAGGAGCTAAAGTCTTCACCAAGTTCGATGTTAGATGGGGGTATAACAACATCCGAATCAAGGAGGGAGACCAATGGAAGGGTGCCTTCATCACCCATAAAGGACTCTATGAACCAACTGTCATGTTCTTCAGAATGAACAACTCCCCCTCTATCTTCCAATGCTTTATGAACGATTCCTTCCGTGACATGATTGCTGAAGGATGGTTGGTCATCTACATTGATGACCTCCTCATCTTCTCCCCCAACGATGCCTCTCACACAGAGCACACCCAATGAGTTCTCCAGCACATGCAGAAACTCGACCTCCACCTTCGCCTTGAGAAATGCAAATTTGCCACCAAGAAAGTAGAATTCCTTGGGATGATAGTCCATCCAGGTACCCCAGCTATGGACCCAGTCAAGCTGGATGGAATCGCCTCCTGGCCTGCTTCCTCCAAAGTTAAGGACATGAGATCCTTCCTTGGCTTTGCCAATTTCTATCGATGATTCATCGACCACTACTCTGATATCGCTCATCTGCTCATCGATCTCACCAAAAAGGACAAACCCTGGGACTGGACCCCTGCTTGTCAATCCACTTTCGAGTCCTTGAAAACCTCTTTCCTCTCGAAACCAGTCCTTCGCCTCCCTGACCTCTCCACCCCCTTCGCCATCGCAACAGATGCCTCTCGAGATGCTACTGGCACTATCCTTCTCCAGACCGACTTCAATGGAGATTGGCATCCTTGCTCTTACCTCTCCCAATCCTTCATTCCTGCAGAATGCAACTACGACATCTATGATCGCGAACTCCTCGCAGTTATTCGTGCGTTGCAAGCATGGAAACACTACCTTTGAGGTTTCCCTTTCCCCACCCAGGTCTTTACTGACCACAAAAACCTCACATACTTCCGCTCCCCCCAAAACCTTAATCGTCGACAAGCCTGCTGGCTCCTCAACCTCGCAGACTTCAATCTTCGCATGATCCATGTCCCTGGAAGACTTCTTGCAGGTCCCGATGCTCTCTCTCGACGTCCTGACAAGCTGTCCCTCCTTCCAAAAGACAATGAAGCGGTCACTCTGCTTCCTCCCAACCTCTTTGTTCGTGCTTTCAATGTTGCCCTCTGCAACAAAATTGCCTCATCTGCTGGCAATGACTCCCTCGTCCAGAACGCTCTCCAAAGCCTCAAAGGAACCATTCCCCCTGCCTTCCGTTCTTGTCTCTCTGACTGGAAGTACTCAGATGGCATTCTTACCTACCAGGATCGTGTTTATCTCCCCACTGCCTCTTTTCAAAAAGACATTGTCTCTCATGCCCATGACCACCCCTCTGCTGGCCACCCTGGCTACCTTAAAACTCGCCACCTCGTCTCTGCTGAGTACTGGTGGCCTGGCCTTGCCCAGTTCGCTCGTAAATACATAGAAGGTTGCACTGCCTGTCAACAGTGCAAAGCAAATACCCACCCCACTTCTCCCCCCCTTGCCCCCATCAAATCATCTTCCTCTCGCCCCTTTCAACAGATCTCCTGCAATCTTATTACTGATCTCCCCCCCTCCTCTGGTTTTGACTCTTTACTGGTCATGGTGGACCATGGCCTTACAAAGGGGGTGATACTTTGTCCAACCAAGAAAACCGTCACCGCTGAGGGCATTGCCTCCCTCTTTTTCCATAAAGTCTACAAATGCTTCGGCCTGTACGACAAAATCATCTCTGATCGTGGCCTCCAATTCACCTCCTCCTTTGCCAAAGAACTAGGAAAAGTCCTCGGATACGATCTCTCCCTTTCCACCACCTATCACCCTCAAACTGATGGAGAAACGGAGCGGGTCAATCAGGAAGTCGAGACTTATCTTCGAATCTTCTGCGGTGATAACCCTGTCACATGGGCTAATTGGATCACCCATGCGGAATTTGCCCACAATCACCGCCCTCATTCTGTCACCGGCAAATCCCCTTTCTTTCTCATGATGGGCTTTGATCCCGTCCCCTCCCCACCATCCTCACTGAAACCAACATCCCCGCCATAGAAACTTGCTTGAAAACCCTCACTACCACTTGAGATGAAGCCTTAGCTGCTCATGAACTTGCGAGACAGGTCATGAAGGCTCACTATGGTAGAGGATTCAAACCCTTCACCAAAGGAGACAGGGTTTGGCTCGAAGCAAAGAACCTGAAACAGTCTCTCACTTCCCCTAAATTTGCCCCAAAACGAGAAGGACCCTTCACCATCATTCAGGTCCTATCTCCCCTTA
>JBBPMR010000349.1:0-24274 GCA_038090415.1 Rossbeevera mucosa | reverse complement strand
CTGTGTGACGCATGTGAGAAAAATGTGCCATGCATGCACGATAACCCACTTGGTTCCAAAAGCGCAGCCCAACGAGGGTACGACCGGCAACGTTCTTGAGGGATCAGATATGGACCTGTGGAATGCGATGGGAGGGGAACGGCGCGTACCCTACAGTTCCAGAAATCCATGGCGAGCAGTACGACTACGAGGACGGTCTGTGTCACCAGATGCGTGAGGCGGGGCCTGGGACCAGAGGCGTGTACGTACGGAGAGGACATAGTTGTTTGTGAAGAGACCGCATAGGACGTAAACGGCGATGGGGGCGATGCGGAAGACATAAAGGCAGAGGAGAGCAGTAGGGTGTGCAGACTATAATAAGGTGAGAAGGAGGAAGGAAGGAGAGGTGGTGTGGTGGACCTGTCTGAATATGCCCGCGATACCTGGGTGTGTTCGGGTCAGGGAGGAGGGCAAGGATGAGGTGCTGGTGCTCACCAGACTCTGGGTCGCGGTCTTGCGCGGTTGCGAGGGGAGTGTTACGGGGTTTCGAGTCGAACTCGTCAGCCTCGATGGTGTCGGCGAGGAGGGGATCGCGAGTGCTCATGGCAGTAACCTTCTTAGCTTTGTACCAACATCAGCACACTCGTTTTCATTTCTACGCTCGTTCATGTTTCACTTCTCTACAGATCGTCTTGCTGGTCTCGACACGGTGATCTTGAGGATCACACCGCCAAAAGTACCTACGCTAATCGCTACTAGTCATGTCCCCAAGAGACCACGTCCCCCCCTCGCAGACAAGAATAATGTCGTATGTAATTCGACCACACACCCGCCAGCCTGTTGATGTCCTTTTAGGCTCCCCGACCGCCCCATCCGACGAGCTCCATGTTCGTACACATTCATTCTGATGCCATCCTTGTCTCCCAGAAAGGTTCTCCTCCTTCTCCACTCGAGCTTCCCACCTTCCGTCCCCTCCCTCCCCTCCCCTCGGCTTCCACCCTCGAGCTGCCCTCGTTCTCGGATCAGTCCTTTACCTCCCTTACCGATCCACCCCCTCGTATATCCACCCCATCTCCTTCCGGCTCTTCCCTCTCGCCCTCTCGTCGCGTCAAGACAAAGGTGTTCGAGGGTCCGCAATGGATTCCTGCCTTTCATCATCCCAACAGTCCTTACGTTCCTTGGCCATCCCCCGTCAGACGGCGGATTCTTTCCCCGCCCTCACCACTTTCACCATCACCTGTCTATCCCTCATCTCCACCCATCCGTTCCGGTGCTGTCGCGCCCGAACCTTGGGCATCATCCACATTTTCGCAAACACATGGCAAGTCCACAAAGGAGAAGATTTCTGGCTCCTGGAGGAGCTTCAAGAATTCCATCAAACAGGGGGTAAAGACCATCATTTCCCGTCTCGGGAAATCCTCAAAATCATTGCGAATATGCACCCATCAAACCATGCTGCGTACCTACGATGATACTGATGTCGACCCCTCGGGTGCCGTGCGATCGGCCCTGACCACGGCGCGTTGCGGTGACCCTTGCCGTTCGCTGGCATCATTGGTTTCATCCGACTCCAGGACGCTGGCAGCCTGGCTCGTGGCGCGATGTGCTGATGCCTCCGTAGATGACGTGCCGAGGCCCATGTCTGTAGAAGAATATGAACTGGAGGGCAGCTGGCTCGACGTCCGTTCCTGTGACAGTGGATGGGTGTGCGGCATGCAGGACTGCGGTGTGCACACCGCCAGCGGATCCCCATGTGCCGCGAGCGAGTATCCGGATGGACTACGCATGGTGATGCCATTTGATAGCGCAGACCTACTGTCGGCAAAGCACCCACCGCCTGGCATAGCGCCCGCTTTGACCTTCCCTTCGGGACCATTTTACACCCCGCCACGCTTTGAGTCACTCCCTCGATTACCATCTCAGTCAGTGGATATCTATTCTGCACAGGAGGATGCGCAGCGATGCTCAGCAAGACGACGCCGCAGTAGCTAGACTATGGACCAGAACATTCTGTATGTGTTATCGTTGTACCATCGGACCTGTAGGAACGTTTGTAGAGTAGAATGTATGTAATATGAACAAGACAAGGGCGGTTGTCAGCGAGAGATGTCCATTGTCCCGAAAAGGCAAGCATTGAGGAATGGGACGCGCTTTGACAAGGACAAGGAGGGAGTATAAGGACAGACGACGACCATGCTCACGTCCCCCACTAATGACCATGTCCCACTCAGATCCTGGCCCAAGCACCATCCTGTCCAGCGACTTGTCCATACCAGCCTGCATCGACACCACCTCCGAATTCTTCCACGTCCTCACCGCACCCTATCATCCACCGCCACACACACCTCCTTTGCCCCGGGCACAACCCTGTCTAGACCATGCCGCGAGATGTCGCACTGTAATCAACTGGACGACTCCTGCACAACCCGACACTACCACCTCTCCCCCGCACCCAACGAGCCAGCTCGATCAGCCCATTTACGAGCCTCATGGCCGTTGGGCTTGGACGCATGGCCTCTCAGTAGACGACCCGAAGCAACTGCTATCCCTTCGAAGTACGCATTCCCTCTTTCCCCCTGGAGTCTCCAAACTCATGCACTTCCAGAGGGTGCCCAGTGTTCTGCTTCCATTGACTGTGGCACCATCGCCGACAAGGAGATAAAATACATCTGTAGAAAGTAAGCCATCCGCTCGGCTGCCGTGGACGTCATGGGAGCTAAGACGTCACTCAGGTGGAGAACGAGCAAACAAAAGGAGTGGTACGGGTTCTACTCCGAGGCAAGTCTTTCCTGCCACCCACCCCGGGCATTCGGCTGATCGCCACTTCCACCAGCTGGCCCTTTACAAGTCTGAAGAATACCTCCGGCCCCTTCAGGGGGATATTGTTCCCCACGTCATCGGTGTCCATATCATGCCCGAGTCCGTCAGCATGACCATGGAAATGCCACATTCCTCCTTCTGGGTGGAGTCCTCTCCGACCATGCCTGACGTGCTCAAGGAGAGGGTGATCGCTGCATTTGAAAAGATCCATGCACAAGGCGTCCTGCACGGTGATCCTGAGCTGCGGCACATGCTCGTTGGCGCCGACGGAAAGGTCATGATCATCGACTTTGGAATGAGCAGGGCGATTCGAGAACACCCTTCCGTTGGCATCGAGAGAGCGGAACCAGAGGAGTTCAGATTGGAAATGCGCAAGGTCAAATATAAATTGGACTACCTGGGAGCACGCAAGAAGGAAGGGGACAAGGTCGATGATTACCTCCGTCAGGTCCGCAGGAACAGGAAAATATCGGAACTTTGGAGACGCCGTGCTAAAGGGGAACGAGTCGGTCCGATTCCGCAATATGAAGAGGACCCCGACGAGTATCAGCTGGACCCTCCTGTAAATGCACAGGACTTCCAGGAAGATTGGATTACTGCTTCGGATGATATCCCGATCCGAGTCGTAGTCCCCGGTCAGACGCTTGAGCAGGTCGGAAGCCATGTGCAGACTCTCCTCGGGAAAATAGAAGAAATGTGCTCGACTACTCCATCCCCCACTGCACCGCCGACCGGTCGTCGTCACTCTCAACATCGTCAGGCAAATATCCAAGACACGTCGGTCTGTTTACTTCCTTCTAAGGCGGCCAATTCACATGCCAAGGACGAAGTTCACGTGGCGCATCGCTTCAAGAGGCGCCAGCACAGACAACGTGAAGGAGCCGCGTCAAGCCGGTCTACTGAAAGATGTGAAGACGACCTAATTCCGCTATCAGCGAGACACATCGAGGGCACTCGCTTGCGTCGTGACTTCGTTCGGCATAAACACCTCAAGAACACACACATCTCGTCCCTTTCGAGTAATCCAACCACCGCAGCCACATTCCCCGCTTCGATTGAGATCCCAGACAACCTGAGAAGTCTTAGACCCGAGGAATACAGAAAGATACAAGAATCGAGACGTCAGGCGATGCTTCAGTATTCGAGGGCCCCCAAGGGCATCCTGAAAAGGAAGCGAGACGAAGAAGATGGCGGTGGTTCGAACAGCCGGGTTGCTGCGGTGGCAGCGGCCCAGCCACCATGCAAGAGACTGCGGTTTTCTGAGAAGCTGGTTCTTCCGTCCATCAAACGGCGTACGCCATTTTCCGACTCGGCCAATGGTCGCCGGTCGCGCATTGGGGTGTGTTCTCGGGCTTACAGGCGCTTTACGATACCAGAGACGCGGCCAGAGTCGGTCAACTTTACGCTACCGTCATTCCGGACGCTTTCTACGCTTGTCGGATCGTTGATGCCTTGGGTTCATTGCCAGTAGTGACGAGTCGTGTGCACGCTTTTGTTTTCTTCGCTCTTCGACTGTTGACACGTTGAGATGATCGATCATTATAATAATAACTGGTTTCCCGCTCTGGGACGGAACAACCCGGACTGTCTCTATACTAAAAAGCGCTGCAAGCAAATCGAGCACAAACCGTCTACTTATGATGGCAACCCGTCTTCGTTTCATCATCTCTTTGGTTGATCCTTCCATGGGCAGTGCGTGCGATGAGACCCCAGGTGCCATATCACTCTTTATCGGGGCACCTCTTGTTTAGATCCGAGAGACACCACCGCATCGAACGTCAAGATTATAAGTAAGAACCTTCACATTCCCGATAGTCTTGTTCTCCTCCGTCCTTCCTCTCTCGCTCTCGGGATCTGAAAATGGCCTCCGAGAAGAATGACCTCCAGAACTCTGTCGAGGGCCTGCAGGATGAGGAGGTTGCTACCCAGCCTCAACCACAAAAGCTCCACCGGCAACTCAAAAACCGACATGTGGCCATGATCAGGTATACCTTGTTCCCCCTTCCCCCTCCTCCCCATCCTAATGTCCCTCGAGTATCGGTGGTGTCATCGGCACCGGTCTTTTCGTTGGAACCGCCAACTCTCTCGCGAATGGTGGTCCCGTCGGTCTTTTGCTCGGTTATGTGACCATGGGCACCATTGTGATGGCGGTCATGGTAAGCTAGTATCCTTTTTCTCAAAGTACTTTGGCTGAACGTTCCCGGAAAGCTATCATTGGGCGAAATGATCGCATACTTGCCCATCCCAGGTGGTCACATTAGACTTGCAGAACGCTTCGTGAATCCTGCATTCTCATTTGCCATGGGTTGGAATTACTGGTACAATTGGGTCATCACTGGTGTGTTTAATCCCCGTTCGGTGCTCGATTCGTCGGCTAACTTGCATTCCCAGCGCCGAGTGAGTATTATCAACCCTCTTTGTCATGCCGCAAGACCTTATGAAAACTTGTTCCAAGCCGAATTGTCCGCTGCTGCTCTCTTGATAAATTATTGGCACCCAAATGTCAACAGTGCAGTTTGGGTGTTCCTTTGTATGATTGTCGTTATCACTATCAACATGTTTGGCGCGGGTGCCTATGGGGAGGCCGAATTTATCTTCGCGTGGGTAATCTACTGACACTCTATCGTTCTCGATCACCAATATCAATGCGCTGCCTAGCTCCATCAAGGTCATCACTATCACTGGCCTAATCATATTGGGTATCGTCCTTGATCTTGGAGGTGGCCCGAACCATGATCGTATCGGTTTTCGCTATTGGAAAAACCCAGGTCCCTTTGTCCAATACAAGGGCATCTCTGGTACAACCGGCCGCTTCCTTGGATGGTGGTCTGTCCTTCTGAACGCCGCTTACTCTTTCATCGGCACTGAGATCGTTGCTGTAAGTTACATCCCTCGATCCCATTCCCCATCCGTTTATTGACTTTCCCAGATCGCAGCTGCAGAGACTAAGAACCCTCGTCGCAATCTCCCCAGGGCAATTCGCCGCGTGTACATCCGTGTTCTCCTATTTTACATCCTCGGGACTTTTGTGATCGGTCTACTCGTTCCTTCCAACAACCAACAACTGGTGCTCCAAAGCGGCACTGCAGCCTCGCCATTCGTCATAGCAATACAGAATGCTGGAATTAAATATCTGCCTTCGGTATGTAATCACTGACTGAACCACGACAGGTATTCACTGCGCAATAGATTATTAATGCTTGTCTGTTGACTTCTGCATGGTCAGCCGCATCCAGTGATCTCTATACGTCCTCGCGCGCGCTCTGTAAGATCAAGTTATCCCTTGATTAATGCGTCTGACTAAATCGCATGGATAACTTATAGATGGTTTAGCCATCGTCGGTAGTGCACCGAAAATATTCGCAAGGACCTCTAAATCTGGTCTTCCCTATGTTTCAGTTATCTTCTGCTCGCTGTTTACTCTTTTGGCCTTCATGGCTGTATCTAGCGGTGCTGGACAGGTCTTCCTCTGGTTTTCCAACATGACATCTGTCGCCGGTCTCTTGACATGGTTTGGTATCTGTGTGACCTATATTCGCTTCTACAGTGGCACGAAAGCACAAGGCATCAATCGCAGGACCCTTCCATACTATTCTCGCCTCCAACCATTTGCAGCGTGGTATGGGGTCTTTTGGACCTTTCTCGTCTTGTTGGTATGGTTCTCGTAATATTTACTCTCGACTCAATCTGACATCATTCCAGCTCAGTGGTTGGGAGGTTTTCCTCAGGAATAACTGGAGCACCATAACCTTTGTCACAGATTATCTTCCTTGCGTCCTGTTCCCTATCCTATACGTCGGAGCCTTGTTCTACTACCGTACACCGTTAGTCAAGCCGGAGGACATGGATTTCGTGAGCGATATTGCACAAATAGAGGCCGACGAAACCCCAGAGAGGCCACCCAAAAACATGGCTGACGCCATCTGGAAATCACTGGTAGGTGTCAATGTTGGTTGGTTTGTATCGCGTCTCACGCGTCTTGACCATAGATGTGAAACTTGGTAATTGGACACTCGCAATATTAATATTAATACATACCTGTGTTGTAACGACTTCTATGCATGGCTTCCGTCTAGACTTGCAGACCGAATTCAAAAGGTATTACACGATATACTAGTAACCGCAGACAGTGATGAGTGGTGGACGATTCGGATGGGACTATGGGAAGGCTTTTTGGCCCGCTGTGTTATCGGGTCCGTCAAGCGAGCTGCAAGGAATGGGTAGACCGGTAAGCGAGCGGACCGAGCGGACGATTGCCGTTTTGTTCAAGGGTCACTACATACTCACTTCCAGGGCTGATCTGAGAGCTGAGGAAAAACGAAAGTGGGGGAAAGGTGGCGGCGACTGGCGAAGGGTCGAGATGCCGTTCGCAGCAACTTGAAGTAAGTTCCGCCAACTCGCTTAATCATTATATTGTGAATACCGCCGCTCTCCTTCCTTCGCTTCCCAAGGGAGGTCCTGTGTAGCAGGACCGTATCATCGGCACAGAACAGTATCTTGTCAATGAAGCAGTTCAATGTTATGTATCCACCCACAGGTGCTAGCATGGCCTAGTGCTCCCAGTTGGGCCAAGGCCCCTCTATGTCTTTAAACTGTCCAGCGGCCTATAGCATAATTCGCAGATGTGGCTTATCAAAAACTTTGATAGGACCTGACCCCTAATTCCACTCAGCTGGTGGCTATGGTGCCAATACTGGCTGTTGATTCGCCAAGCCCCAAGCAGATGACAGTAATTATTAAATCCGAGCACCACAGGCACGCTTCGCTGTTCCATTGAAACCCCGGGGAACTTGAAGATCCTCAGACTCGAGGAATACAGGAAGATCGATCCAAGAGTTGAAGCGTCAGGCGATGCTACACCGCTCGAGAACAGGGCGTATTCTTGAAAGCGCCTTAAGAGATCGCGATGACTTGAGCAACCCAACCACCTTGCAAAGACGCCCAGCTTTCTGTTGGTTCCTTCATACCAAACTGTCATACGGCGTTCGCCATGCTCCGACTCAGCCGGCCACGCACAGAGCGTTTTATGTTACCAAAGACACGATTAGAGTCGGTCAACTTACGCTGCCGTCGTTCCAGACGCTTTCCACGCACGTCGGATCGTTGATGCATGCTGTATTAGCGACGTGAGTATATATATTTTGCTTTTCTTTTCACTCTTCCACTGTTGAGATGTTTTCTAGACGATCAAATGATCACAAAAAAAAATTAATACTGATACACTCTGACAGGAACAGAAACAGAAGAAACTCTGAACCCGTTAGATATGTACATGTACACCTTCCGCGCGGGAAGAAAGCGTTGCATGTGGAGCACAAGATTGACATGACTGTCGCTGATCGGAAGCATTGAATGGTCTTTGAGTTGAGATACATGATATCCGTTTGCATCACTTTTGCTGAATTCCTCACGACAGCTTGCTGTAATTGATGTGATCAGTCTCATCGGCAGTGCATGCGAGACCGCGTGCTGTACCTTTTTCTTTATGTTGGTGCATCGCCACAGCCAAGGTCCTACTAATTATAAGAACTTCACGGTACCAATGGATCCGTTCTCCCTCGTTCTCCCTCTCTCCTTCTCGATATCCGAAGATGGCCACAGAGAAGAACTCTTCAGAGGGCTCCTTGAAAGATGAGGAGTTTGCTACCCAGCCTCAATCGCAACAGCTTCACAGGCAGCTCAAAAATCGTCATGTGGCCATGATCAGGTATACCTCATTCCCCTTCCCCTTCTTCTCTGTCCTAATCTCCCTCGAGTATCGGTGGTGTCATCGGTACAGGTCTTTTCATCGGAACCGCCAACTCCCTCGCGAACGGTGGTCCCGTCGGTCTTTTGCTCGGTTATATTACCATGGGCTCAATCGTGTTGGCGGTCATGGTAAGCTAGTATCCTTTCTATCAAAGTACTTTGGCTGAACGTTCCCGGAAAGCTATCATTGGGCGAAATGATCGCATACTTGCCCATCCCAGGTGGTCACATTAGACTTGCAGAACGCTTCGTGAATCCTGCATTCTCATTTGCCATGGGTTGGAATTACTGGTACAATTGGGTCATCACTGGTGTGTTTAACCTCGTTCAGTGCCCGATTCGTCGGCTAACTTGCATTCCCAGCGCCCGGTGAGTATTATCAACCTTCATTGTCATGCCGCAAGACCTTATGAAAACTTGTTCCAAGCCGAATTGTCCGCTGCTGCTCTCTTGATAAATTATTGGCACCCAAACGTCAACAGTGCAGTTTGGGTGTTCCTTTGTATGATTGTCGTTATCACTATCAACATGCTTGGCGCGGGTGCCTATGGGGAGGCCGAATTTATCTTCGCGTGGGTAATCTACTGACACTCTATCGTTCTCGATCACCAATATCAATGCGCTGCCTAGTTCCATCAAGGTCATCACTATCACTGGTCTAATCATATTAGGTATCATCATTGACCTTGGAGGTGGCCCGAACCACGATCGTATCGGTTTTCGCTATTGGAAAAACCCAGGTCCCTTTGTCCAATACAAGGGCATCTCTGGTACAACCGGTCGCTTCCTTGGATGGTGGGCTGTCCTTCAGAGCGCCGCGTTCTCTTTCATCGGCACTGAGATCGTTGCTGTAAGTTACATCCCTCGATCCCATTCCCCATCCGTTTATTGACTTTCCCAGATCGCAGCTGCAGAGACTAAGAACCCTCGTCGCAATCTCCCCAGGGCAATTCGCCGCGTGTACATCCGCATTCTCCTGTTTTACATCCTCGGGACTTTCGTGATCGGTCTACTCGTTCCTTCCAACAACAAACAACTAGTGCTCGACAGCGGCACTGCGGCTTCGCCATTCGTCATAGCAATACAGAATGCTGGAATTAAATATCTGCCCTCGGTATGTAATCACTAACTGAGCCACGACAGGTATTCACTGCGCGATAGATCATCAATGCCTGTCTATTGACTTCTGCGTGGTCAGCCGCATCCAGTGATCTCTATACGTCCTCGCGCGCGCTCTGTAAGATCAAGTTATTCCTTGATTGAAGCGTCTGACTAAATTACATGGATAAATAGATGGTTTGGCCATCGTCGGTAGTGCACCGAAAATATTCGCAAGGACCTCTAAATTTGGTCTTCCCTATGTTTCAGTTATCTTCTGCTCGCTGTTTACTCTCCTGGCCTTCATGGCTATATCCAAAGGTGCCGGACAGGTCTTCACATGGCTTTCCAACATGACATCTGTCGCCGGTCTCGTGACATGGTTTGGTATCTGTGTGACCTATATCCGCTTTTATAGTGGCATGAAAGCACAAGGTATCAATCGCAAGACCCTTCCGTACTATACTCGCTGCCAACCGTTTGCCGCATGGTATGGGGCCATTGGGACCTTTGTCATCTGCTTGGTATGTCTTATATTCTCCCTCAACTTTAAATTATGTTCTCATATCATTTTAGCTCATTGGTTGGAGCGTCTTCCTCAAGAACAACTGGAACACCGCAACCTTTGTTACGGACTACCTTCCTTTCATCCTGTTCCCTACCCTGTACGTTGGGTACTTTTTCTATAACCGTGTGCCGCCCGTCAAGGCGGAGGACATGGATTTCGTGAGCGATATTGCACAAATCGAGGCCGACGAAACTCCAGAAGAGCCTCCCAAAAACATGTTGGACGCCATTTGGAAGTCGCTGGTGAGTTGACATAATGCCATCTCGTCTTGAATCTCACTCACACGTCTTTACCAGATGTGAAAGTGTAACCGGTTATACGAGCCGGCTGACGATACATTCCCATGCTGATAATACATACCCTTCTTGTAAGGACTTATATATATATATCCGCCATTTGGCGTGGCTATTATCTTCCGTTTTGCTCGTTCAAGTTGAACGTTGATTCCGCGTCTGTATAAGTGAATGCCGTATCTTGATTCATGCAATGCCACGGGATCACACGCCAAACGCGGTATCTTCCAGGTAGGCATGTAATCGGTGAGGCCCACAACATGCATGCGCGGAGTTTAATCAATCACTGGTACGTATCACGGAGCAACGCTCATCTCTTCTAAATACGACGTCTGATGGCAATGCTATGTTATTTACTGTAACCATATAATGGTTGGCCGCATCTTCAAACTCGGACGTACTACAAATCACCTGGCGTCCCCATTGTCAATGCTTCCTACGTGCTAGTGGTATGTACTATAGTATCATATGTCTCGGCGTCGTAACGGGTGCCACCAGCTCGACGGGTCGCATATGTATATACGTAAACAACTCATGTTCCAGCATCCCAGGGTCCTTGAGAGAATTTGATTTTAACTGATACTCTACGTTACCTGAACTGACATTTTAAGGAATGGAAAGGAACAGTGTGGGTGATACAATGGAAGGATGACGCGTTTGAAGAGGATGCAAAGCGAACTTAATGACTGTAATATATACGAGGGTTGACTGGCGAAACCGACGCAACCGATCCGGTTGCGGTCCGAGCCGCGCTCAAACGGAAAAAGAAGTATGATGAATGAGTGTTTGTCGTCTATGCTTTGGATCCAGGAATGTGAAGGTTGATAGCTGAATATTGCAGTGTTAGTCCGGCCGTCACACCTATGTCGTATCCCTCCCTTACCTCTAAACCAATTCAGGGCTTCCGAGGGTGAAGGTGCATCAAAATAGAGAATGGCTTTGTTGTCGACGATCCGCAATGCTGTAGTTCATTCTAGATCAGCGCTCTCGCCAACCTCGATCGCATCCGAATCTCACCATTTCCATGAACAACACTGGCTGGCTGTGGCAGCGTTTGCATGCGAAGAACTGCCCAGAGGTCCACTGAGGTCATTGGATCTTTTCCCTCGCTCGGATCACGACAAAGAACCAAAAGGTCATTGCAAAGTATACCAATTAGAGGTCGAGGAGTCAGTTCAGGGGCGAGACAGTCGACCTGCACTGCAGAAACATCGCCTTGAGCATTGACAGTCTCGAATGATACGACGGTTTTCCGGACGACGCGAGTCAGCATTAATGGTCCATCCATGATGAGACGCCTTTCCGGGAGTTATTACGAGAGAACGGGAAGGGACGATCGTGCTCACCGATGAGGTTGAACTAAGGGACTGGGGAACTTGCCTCGAATCCTGCCTTGCCACTGCACGAGCTTCCGTCGAGTTTCAGCTTCTCTCTTACCTTCGTTCATGTTATTCGCTAGCAAAGATATCTCGGCAAGTGCCCTGTCCAGTGCATCGTCCAGGAACGAGTAACTGGGAGGGGTACTTCGAATCAACTCTTCAAGCTGCGAATGCATTAGTATTCGGTGCGGTCAGGGATATGGATATGGATGACCTACAAGCAAACGATATCGGGGTATCCTTTGAACAGGCAAGAGCAGGTAACCCTCCATGTTAAGTTGGGAATGGCGGGGGTTTACACGACATCGTTTAAGGAATGTCTTGATACGTTTTCTTTGACCAGATGTGATGTTGGCCATCGAATCGTTCGCAGCGCTAGCGAGGGAAACGGTGGTATTGGAGAGGCCGGAGTTGGTTGTTGAGAACGCAGAGCCCGGACCGACGGTGCCTGTTGGTGCTTTGTCGGTAGTCCAATGTTTGATCCGCTGCACAGAGTTGTCAAAGTTGCTTGAGAGAAAAACGAATTAGCAAATTCATCTCACGGGTCACAGGTGGATACATACTTGATGTAGGAGGAATACATTCTCATGAATGCAGCATGTTTCAAGAATATGCCAGCAACACCTTTTGTTACCTCGATGGAGAGTTGACCATCCACATCCAGTTCTTGCCCCTCAGTAGTAGGACGCTTTAACAGAGGCGCAGCCGCCGCTTCTAACGCGGGGAGGAAGCTCTCTTTATGGAATGAAAATAGGGCATCAATACCACTGAAGACGATTTTCCTCTCTGATGCAGGGATGACAGTGTCTTTGCTAGAACCCACGCCGCTAATCAGGTTAATCGAAGCAGCACTGGGCTTCACGTAGATATCGACGAGTTCCTGCAGTCCCTTGACATAAGTCCTTTCAGTCCTTTCCGAAATGTCAGCGCTACATGCAAGAATCATCGAGTTCGAACATACTCTACTATTTCACGGATGACGAGAGCTCGTTTTCCCTTATCGTCCTTATATTTTCGTTCTTCAGAGGAGTCGCTACTATCGGAAGTTGCGACGCTAGCGGTCTGCGAAGTCGTCCCACTTCTCAGTCCTGCCATCGCTTCTGGTGATCGCAATTGGCCAGACATCGAAGCTGCCCGAGACAGTGTATTTTCAGAGCTCACTCTCTCTATAATCGTAGGTCTCCGCGAACGTGCGATGCTGAGAGAATCTTCCGGCGATCCTCCGTACATTGATAGAGTAGAACCTTGGGAAAGGCTCAAGTCGTTCATGTCTTTCAAGTACGCCATTACAGAGCGCAAAGCCCGGAAATATGCATCTCTTGCTCTCTCTTCTTCCAGGCGTACAGCAATATCATTTGCATCCACAGCTGAATCTGAAAGCGGAGAAGCTGCTGGCACATCCTTTGCATCGAAGTTGCCGGGAGCCAAGGATACCCGGGCAGAATGAGTAGGAGAAGGAATGACCAAACTTGTCATTGCGCTTCTATCTACAGGCAAGAAGCTTCTGCGCCTTGAGGCTCGAGGAGAAGGTGTCGGAGCGAGGGGCTTTGTCACGTTCGTCGCCTCTAGGGGAGGTACATTTGAGGAATCACTTTCCTCGTTTATTGGCGAAGACAGAGAAATGGCTGGAGTGGGATTGGGCATAGGACCCAAGGATCCGCTTGTCGAGAATCGGACATCGATCTGAGGAAGGGTATTCGTCACTCGCGGAGGACTTGTGCCATCGTTGGCTTCAGAGCGCATAATACGACCAAGAGAGGTACTTGGTCGTGAGATAACGGGGGACTCGGGTCTCAACTTCCCCATTGACATCTTTTTTAAGAACCCCCAGCGTCCTCGAGAGGTTAACTGTCGTTCTACTGGACTGGATACTCCATGATCCTCCTGACGCTGCAGGGGACGAGGTGGCGAAGCAGGATATGCAAAAGAGGAACGTGTTGAGCCTGTAGCTTCAGGTCCTCCACCCTCCCAAGAGACATCGAAAAGGCTCTTGGAGTGAATAGGACGAGCCGAACTGCGAGGTGTCGCAGTGGAGATCCCTAGACTTGCGTAGCGTTGAGAAATATTGAGATGATCTAATTCGTGAGATTCTCCGGTGACGTTAAGCAGGTTGGAACTGGAAACTGAGCCAGAATAGGGCAACATAGGTGATCGGTCCGGCGTTGCCACCACGAGATTCTCCAACCCGCGGGGTCGCTCAAGACTCGTGCGGAGTTCTCCCGCGCTCTTCATCTTCCGAAGTTCAGGATCAGGTCCATTCCTCGCTTCATCTGGATAGCGATTCGACGATTTCTGCTTGTTAAACGGAGTCCTCGTGCGCGGCTGTGACTTCGATTGAAAAGGCCTATTGGGCGCAGTTTTTGTTCGTACAAGGCCACGGTCAGGGACAGGAGGGACAGGAGGCAAGATAACGGGGCAAGTAGGAGATCGCGCGAGGGGAGGTACATGGGGCGCTGTGATCGTATCGTCATCAGTCGATAATCCGAGGCCTGAATCAGGGTCAGCGCTAGGAGGGTTCGAATCCGTATCGGTCTCAGCAACAGCAGACGAGTCGGGTATCAAGACAGGCGGCAAATGATTGGACGGCGTAGAAGGTGGGAAGAGTGGTGTAAGGGGAACTTTAGAAAGAAGGGGGCCCACCAGAGCTTGCCACGGTCCCTGGAACGGGTTCCCGTCAAGGTATAGTTCTTGCAAGAGCGGCAAGAGACATAGCCAACTAGGAAGAGCATGCAGCTTGTTTCTCCGAACGCTAAGAGTGTGAAGGTGGTCGAGGACGGAGAGCGAGTCTGGTAATGTACTAATTCCGGTGGCATCCACAATCAGTACTCGGAGAGCCACCAGATGAGACAAAAACACTGGCAACACGCGCAGCGGGTTGGACGCAATGTTTAGTTCTTCAAGTTTCTCACAGGACCCAAGGACAGGAGGTAAAGCAACGAGAAAGTTGGCGGAAATGTCTAACGCCAGAAGTGAATAAGTGATTTGAGGTAAAGTGTTTGTGAGGAAAGCAGGAATCGAATTGGGAGTGCAAGAAGAACCAATGAGAAGATGAGTGGTACCTAGTGCGGGGCGGAAGCGTCAGCGAGGATGATCAGATTGATTGCTCCATGGCAGCGTACCAGGCTCGACCTTAAGGTGCACAGCTGGTATCCCATCGCCTCTAACAATCATACCTCGTCCTTCCTCAGCCACGACGATTGCGGATGTGCGTTCCTCGCCCTTCCTTTCGTTCCCGTCCTCGTCATCGAAATCGTCTGTTTCGTCGCCGCTGGTTAAGCCAGCTTCATCCCTTTCGTCAACTGTCTGCCAAGCCATATCGAAACTAGGATTCTCCCGAAGTCGGGGTATGCCACTCTCGCGTGGGCTGGTGTTGGTGAGCCCAATGGAGGAAGACCTGGATCTGATACTGGCAGAGTATTCGGACCAGCGTGTTTGATCTATTGGGGTCCTGCCTGCAGAAGAGGTGGTACCTTCGCCTGCAAGTACCCTGGCAACGTCATCAGATGCGACACCCACTGCAATGCCGACCTCTTCATCCTCGCCTGATACTACTCGCACGTGCTCGTGGTCACTGGGGGCCAGTGCACTTCCTGAGCTCGTATACGCTGAAGAGCGCGTCGACGGAGAGGAGGAGCTGGCAGACGAGAGGGAGGGGAGGGCTGCGGATAGCCTGTCTGAAGTACGGGTGTATGGTAAGCGATGTGGATATGGATCCGGGAAGTGGGAAGGGTCGACGGAAGGGACTTTTGGAGGGCGTGCGAAAGAGCGTGGAGGGGAAGAGTCGGAATGAAAGGAAGCTTCACTGTCGGATATAGACCTGGCGAGTGCTGAACGCGAGAACGGGTACGCTGGCTGTAAGGGGGACGGTGCTGGTGAGGGGGAAGCAGAGCCTGAGGGCTCATGTGTGACGCGATCCGCTGCTATCATCGCGCTGAAGGCCTGAGCGGCGTGAAGAGAGGAATGAATGCGGTTTTCACCCAAACCAGGAGGTGGTGTTGGTGCACGTGGCTGGTTAACCACCCAGGGTGGCGAAAACGGAGATGGCGACAATGCGGTAGAATGGGCGGCGAAAAAGCCTATGTCGAGAAAAGAGTCAGCCTGGCTCCAGTCGAAGGCAAAAGTGTTTTGTAAGCAAATTAAACGCGAAAGCACGCGTTTGAAGGGTGGAAACGGGGTGCGGCGAACTTACGGGGGTGACCCGCTTCCGAGTCTATCCAGCTCTGCGAACGGAGCAATGACTTGTGGTGGGGGTCCATGGTGGGAGGGAGAGGAGGGGGCGGAAGCGGTTTGTCGTCCGGGCGAAGGAAGGAGGGGACTTGTCTGGGTGAGCTTGGTGCTGATGCCGATTGATGATTCCTAGTAGAAGACGGTATCGAATTAGTAGCGGTCGATATCGAAGTCTTCTGCTACTTACATGGTGCCCGGACCTGAGGAGAAACTTAAAGATAAAACATTTATGTACTCCTCGTCCCCTCCTCAACCTTCTTTATGTAAACGACCTCGTCGACTTTCCCAAGACTTTTTGATTGACTCCAACAGCCCAGCGCCCTTCATCTGATAACTTGTCCCAATCACCCCAGACGACGGCGCCTCGCCCTTGGTACACCTCCCCTTTTGATCGGGTCGTCCCTTCGCTCTAGTGATATATAC
The DNA here is from genome assembly GCA_038090415.1 of Rossbeevera mucosa. Taxonomy (NCBI): domain Eukaryota; kingdom Fungi; phylum Basidiomycota; class Agaricomycetes; order Boletales; family Boletaceae; genus Rossbeevera; species Rossbeevera mucosa. The sequence goes on along the minus strand of JBBPMR010000349.1, from coordinate 7,739 downwards.
TTACAAGTCCTTCGTATCAACGACAGACAACCTTACGAAATCGCTCAGGCGTCCTCCTCGTCTCATCTCGACATGAGACATTCCCAGCTATAACACACATTGCAGACTTGGGGTTCCCTAGAGACGCTCCCCTGAAACTCCCAGGGTATATATTTACGCTCATCTCCTCGGTTTTCTCGTTGCCAGTCGACACACAATGCTGTGTGCAAAACTGCCTTGAAACATTCAACTGACAGCGTCCTTGATTGACACTTCCGATGCCCGCGTCACGTTACTGTGCATGTCTGCAAATTTATGTACCTTCAGCTCTCCTGTCTGTCTGACATATGCAACCGTCGGTATACTTCCACTGTCACCGTCAACGCAAAAGCATGAACCCACGTGTCGCCTAAATTGTGTTTTCTCGTTTCAAAGCCAAGCGTACATAATATCGCGGTATCCGACGCCCTGCAGGGTTCGTAGGAAGGCATTACACCTAATGCATCTTCGTGCTAAAAATCGTATAGATCGGGTCTATCTGACTGGAAAGCCACTTTCTTCTTCGCTTTCTTTGCCTTCTGGGGGATAGCACCAATCGTGCCTGGCTCGGTGCTTTGACATGATATATCACCCTCCGATTTATGGCTCTTCATATCCGCACGAGCCGCTTCGAGCTCTACTGGGACGCTGGCAAATTCGGCTGTATTTTCCTTGTCACTGACGTACGTGTGAACCAGTGGAGCTTCGTCTGGACCAATCGCTGTTGACGAGGGCGTAGTCCGCCGTTCTGCGACACCCCCCTCCAAATCAAGATGCATTGTCTCAAAAACAAGCCGCTTTCGCGTACACTTGAACGCAAGATTGTTTTCCCCAGTACCAACATTTGCCGCCGCAGATGACGACAATCCACGAAGGGTAGAATGTCTGTCGCTCGTGGGGAGGATGCTATGCGGCGCGGGTAACTTATTGATCTGTACCAAGCCATGGTGGGAAGGAAAAAGTCCTGTAAGCGCCGGATTCGCTGTCGGCCGGTCACCACACGTTCATACATAAGAAACCTTATGCCCACCGCCAAAGCCTGACATCGAGATAGCTCCATCGGTCAACCAGCCAATCTTCTGGGTCCATCCAGGCTGGATCCATCTGTCCGTGCAAAGTTGAGGAGCAAAGGAGACGCAAGCACAGGAATGAGGATATTGACGCAACAAATGGCGCAAGGAACATAGAAAACGTAATATACCCTGCGATACCGAGATGTCAGATAGAATCAGACAACAGATGGGTTTCATACCGTTGGATGGTATTCCTCCCACGCAGGTGATCCTAGGTTTAATATACAAAGCCGAACGACTTGAGTAGGTGGTGTAGTCGCAAGGACGTGCTTTATCTGTCTCATCAGGACGTCCATCGATGGTACACCACTGCTATCCGCTGTTGGGTTCAACAACATGAGTCGCTCCAAGCCGCAGGCTACGTCTATCACAGATTCAGGTATACGACAACTGAGATCGAATGCTGCACAAAAACTATCCGCAGATCTGGGTTTGATGGTTACTGATCCTCCGTTTTCCTCGCCCAAGAACTGGTACGTACTGGTTTGTCACCGTCGTCTCGAACCTTTTCATTTGTCCATAGCGCCATGCGATATTTATTTTGTCCCCAGTCTGGACTGCATCATCTTCATCCACCATGGGCACGGTCAGACTTGAGTTTGCGGTAGGCACCCACATGCACTCCTTCACAAATTGCAGCGCATCCTCATGGACGACGCATACATTGTGGCCACTCGCGATACCTTGAGCAACAAAGTACTTTTGTACCAACTCGCCGTATGCAGAATGGGGATCGGGTGCAAAGAACGCAAGCAAACATGATAGGGGAACACCTCCACCTAGGATATCATCAAGAGAAGGGATACCAGAAGACGTCAGTACTGTAGATATGGATGTAGGACACGTGCGGGTCCCCGGTGGAAGAACAACTTGTTTAGATGGTGTCCTGCGCTTGAACGAAGACATTTATGCGTGTCACAGTCACAACATAACCGGATATGTCTGCGAGTTGAATGGACTGCTTCAAGCGCAGAAACATGTATTTACGTCTTGGACTCAACCCTTGACAAAATCAAAATAACAAGAATTTCGCGGCACATGAACTAGTCGAGGTTGTTCAATGACATCTCCCGTGCCTTGTTAACCAGCTCCTCCAATCGAGATCCTGCAGCGAGTTTATGTGATCCGGACTCAAACTCCTGAGCCAGACCATACATCTTTTCGGCCTTAACGAAATCCCTTCCAATGACCCTGATGGTGAATCCGTTGGAGGCGTTTGGAAGACGGGTGGTACTTATGGGTCGTTGACCCGGTCGCTGGAAAGGATTAAACTCGACTGGATATTGCCGTGGCCTCACTAAGTCCTCCAGTTGAGCCGTGCTCATCCGTGGCGCTAAACTCGGAATCGCATGATGGATTATCTTGGCGAACGAGTCACTTTGCACCTCGGCAGATTGTTCGGCGTACTCTGTCACACCGAAGGGCATGTCCTCTAGGTGGCAAAACAGAATAGCGGACCCCCAAGCCTTGTAGCTGAGCAATCCGGCATTGAGGGCTATGATCGCGTCAGGGAAGTTGTCTGTGATTGAAGCGAAGCGTGGGTCCCAGTTCTCGTGCTCCCCGTCAAGATAAATCGTCAAGGTGCTCTGACCCATGGATTTGGGCCCCTCGTACGTGTAAACTGGTTCGTTTCGTTTGGCCCTTCCAGCAATACTTTTCTTCGGCGCTTTTTGCACTACGCTGTGCACAGCATAACCAAAGAATGTAATCTTAATGTCTGTATGTGGCAGCAACAACGCTAACTCCGAGAAGCTACCAAACCGTTGAGACCCGAAGAAGAAGATAGATAGCGGAGAAACTCACAGAGGAAGCATATTGAGCTCAACTTCCGCTCCGAGATAATGGACATGAAGCCTTTGTCGCCGCTCGGGAGATCCACTGCCTGGACTTGCGACATTTAAGACGTTAACTAGCAGATGGTACGCGCTAAGAGGATAGTGCATAATGATTGCGGCGGGAGACTCGAAAGGCAGAGAACGCCATTGGTGCCACGACTTCCAGTCGACCACATTAACCGAGGATGCGATCTGCGGTTCACATCCAGGTTCAAATTGCAGCTTAGGAATCAGCCTATCTTCGAGCTTCCATCCTGCCTTCTCATCGAGATGCTGATCAAGAAGTAGCAAGTACCCATCCTGATAACGTGCAACTGGATCGACGCTCAACGGACTGTTGTGGTTACCAATGGTGTTTGGTTGAAGTTGATGGGAAGCGCTCCCGCCTGCTTCGCTCCAATATCCATAGCCATTGGCTCCCAGGACATCATAATAAGCACGAACGATCGGCTCAGCAAAGGTGCCATCCGACTCGACCTTCCCCCAAGGAAACAGCTTGAGAATGGCACGCACTTGCTGTACTCTTAGCATATGACGCTGTAGGATGTACAATGTAGTGGTTGTACGCTTATCAGATCTAACGTTACTAACCTTGTTTTTTTCGCAAAAATATTTGTGACCTTGGGTGCCAAGTCGCCCGGCTTTCCAATCCGCGACTTGACACTGCAACGCAGCTAGTCTTGGCGACACCGATTCCCGGGGTATACGAGACACACCTTTTTCGAGCAGTAAACGGCAGACTTGCACGCCGAGCAGACCAACGGCTATCGATCACGAATAAGCAAACAGCAGTTATCCAACATTCAACCAGATTCATCACCTTTTGTAACATAGGCCCACCACAGGCAAAACAGGTCGGAAAAATACTGAAATCCAACTTGTCTGGTTGACCATCCGGACGTGACCTTTCTTCTCTAAGTTTGGCCGCTCCTGAGTAGGTTATGCGGTTGAGGTCCTCCGCAGTTGGCCATGGCATCCCAGGTGTCTTCTTGGACGACATGATGAGAACTAGGGAGAATTTATGTATGACGCAGCTGGGGTGGATGTCCAAGTTCCGGTGGGCTTAGGGCAATAGAGCTTGAAGCCACGCCGCATACACAAATTTCATTAGCATTCGCCACATGGTCGCTTGTCAATGACCCATCTCTCGTTTCTTCATGCTCGCCGGGTCAAACTGCTGAAAAATGTTACAGTGGGATGTTTACACGTAGGCCATCTGGTCTCAGTCTCAGACGAACCATTGCTGACTCAGTGCAACACAGGCCGTCAATATTGCTTGTCTCCTCCACCTCTTCAAGGAATATATCGGAAGCCCTTGCTTGGTATGTTTACTGTGGTCTTCTTCTTCTCTGATGTTGATAATACAGACAGACGGACGGCCCTTCCATGCTCCCTACGTTCGAGACCTCAGGAGAAATTGCCATTGAAAGTATTGTGTCACACTGGCTTTCACCATATAGCTTGATTCGAGGAGAATTGATTTCACTCAAATCGCCGCTCAAACCAAACAGAATCATCTGTAAACGGATCATTGGCCTCCCAGGTGACGTTGTATGCGTCGATCCAACGGGTTTGAAAGCTCCGTCAGACGAACATGTTATCGTTCCAAAAGGTCATATTTGGATAGCGGGGGACAACGCGGCGTGTTCGACTGACTCGAGAGACTATGGCCCTGTCTCAATGGGTTTAATAAGAGGCAGAATCATTGCCAGGGTATGTTGCTTCGTTGTGTTGCATGGAAATGTTTAATGCCTCTCAGTAGGTGTTTCCTTTCAGCAGATTCCATATCTTTGCTCGTGAAGGCACATACGTTGATGAACGCGATGGCCAATAAACGATTTAGTGAGCCATTCCTACGCGGATGGTGCGGTGTATATACATCGACGAGCCATCTCAGACATTATCGAACAAAGTTCATCGAGTAACCACCCTGACCATTTGGATCAAACTTGAAATTATCGGTAGAAAGCCCAAATTTTCCTAGGGAATATAAGTACCATGTCTTGGATGAAAATGGGAGGCATACCGAGGATGGTGTTTCCGAGACCTTTCAACTTGTCCATCATCTCGGCTGTCTCTTTTTCCTGAGCTGCTCGCACGCGGGGTTCTAGGGATTGGAGAGCTTTTCTCATCTGTATCAGTTCTGCCGAGCCGGGTGGAAGCAATTCCGTCAGCAGTTTGAGATCTAATTGTTTTGTCAATGAACGTTACAAGCTGACTCGATGCGGGAGTCAGACCTTGCTGAGCGCTAGAGAGTGATGCCCATGTGCCAATCTTGTCGTTGGATGTTGCCCTTCGCTGCAGTGCTTTCACATAGTGTGGGTCATCATCGAGAGCTGGAATCCGTTGTCCGAAATGGCGAAGGTATCAGACAAATGAACTTGCCTCGAGAACACGCATCTACCACCCCTTTGTGATCTTCCTGAGCAATTGGCCTGATGAGATGGATGACGGACAAAACTCGGCCAGCTCACCAACTTGGATAGGCATGCGCCAATATTCGCATACAACACTGCCCGTGCTTTCGCGCACTCTGGATGCAATTGGGTTGGGACATCTGTCACGGTAGTCAGACTGGGTTCTGCGACTGATGGCTGTTGGCTGGGTCCCGGGGGATCTTCGTGAGCATCGGTATCATGGTCCAGATCTTTCCCACTGGTTGATCGCTGTTGCCGAGGCAGATGGCTAAGCGCTGTTCTGTATGGCACTAGAGCTTCGCTCCACTTGGCTGCCTTGAACAATTCGTTCCCTTCAAGCTTGAGCTGGCTGGCTTTGTCAAGGCTATCCTTTGCATCCGCAGTGTCAGAGTGTTTCGATGATCGTTATAAACACCGTACCCTGATATCGGCTGAGCACGGATCCATCTTTGTGGATCTGGTGAAGTGAGACTTGTTTGCAAAGCGGGAAAGATCGGTGGCATTTGTAGCCGTGTCATCGACATCGCTACAATCCTGATAAACCTCTCCTTTGCTCTGCTTAGGCTTCATCTTTCTTTGTTGTTCCAGCTCGCTGTGCGAGCTGAGGGTACTTCGAACTTTGTCCTTTCCTCGTCGCTCCTTTTCCTCCTTTCGACCGCGTTCACTCCTTTAAATCCTCGGCGCAGGTCGCTTTCAGTCATGCTATTGACCACTCCATCCATTCCTTCCATACGCATCACGCCTGCACCCAAGGTCCACCCAGAACCTTATTCCCCGATACCCTCCTCGAAGCCCGATGCAGAGGATGATGCGTACAGAGCGAAATGGTTGTCGGTGCCGCCCATTACATTGCCATGGCGGTTCCCTCCTTTGCGTCCCGCAAATCCCCAAAAGGGACTTGGCCCGGACCAGCTCAATTCACTGATCAATCTGTCGCGTGACCAGAGAGCCAGGTTGGGGGAGCAGATAATGTCTGATCTCCGCAAGGAGCGGGTACTCAAGAATCAGAGGCTTAAACAACGTATGTGCTTTTTCGTACTGGTGCAAGGTGCTTTATTCACAAAAAGCTCGAGGACAGTCGAGCGACGCGCGATCTTCCTGTCCAAAGTCAAGGCTATCGTTTGTGATACACCCCTAGGGTCACCGATCCCTATCTTGCCTTGTGCCTTTGAATCCGGAACTGTGGAAAAAGAATCGATAGATCGATTTCTCCCCGAGCCCGGGGTCGAGTGAGGGAGCAGAGCCGTGCCTTACCCTCTATGATCAACCTTTTCCGAACTCAAAGTCCTCACATACAGGTCGTGCTGGGACGCTTGAGATGTGAAACATGACCTCGGGCGTCGTGGTCAACCACACAAGTATTGCAGTGGATGGACGCGGCGAATTGACTTTGATAATGTTTTAATATCACGGGCGGTATCAGAGATGATTAACATGTACTGTTAAGGCTGTTCAGCATGCCAGACCTGGACCTGTATACGATTTGCGTCTTTTTAGCTACAGGCAATCTTGTTCTGTCAGTGTGTGCCCATCGAAAACTTTTTCATAAGAATGTGGAACATCAGAACCTGTCATGGTCGTGATTGATTCTGATTCTTGTGAGTGTGTCATGTCAATTTAACGTGAGAGACTTGAAATAGCCGATTATGGTTCAACTGATTTGTTGTCTACTATACGCCAAGTACAATCAGCGGGTAATACAGTCGCGATTGTATTCTTGGCTCAGATGTCTGACATGTGTGCACATTGTTCTGGATCATTTCCACGATTGTACGGTTCGCCATCGGTGTTCGCGGGAATCAATAACGGTTGGAGGAAGGTCGGGGGGTGGCGTTGGCGCTTTTCCACGAAGCCGGGTAATAACAGCAACTCGTTGGTCTGCAATGGCCATCAAGAGCCGTGCTCTATGGAATAGTTCCACGAACTCACTGTAATCAGTTCTAACATATTCATCCATCAGCTCTTCATCCGAATCTGCGAGGGGGTCTGTAGATGTCACGACATGCCAAGCATCTGTTCGCAGATGACACCCGTTCGTGATAAACACAAGTCGCTGATACCAGGTACTCACGCTGAAGCATGGACCGCTGTGGTCCACGCGAACCACTACCAGCGGGTCTGTCTGTCGGAGCTTTCGAAGGATAATCAGGGCATAAAACTTGTTCAACTAACCTGTATGTTGTGATGAAGGCGCGGGTCGTGGAGGCGGCAAATAATGAATATAAGGCTTCTCTCGGGGACCATCTTGAGGTTGCCTTGATGGACGGGAACGATGTGAGCTAGATTCTGCCACTGCACCCCGTCAGTAAGCCCCTCGCGGATCAGTGACCATCAAATAGTACCTCTCTGCAACGACGATGTGGCCACATTTTTCGTCTTCTTTTCATTTTCAAGGG
>JBBPMR010000348.1:0-24299 GCA_038090415.1 Rossbeevera mucosa | reverse complement strand
CGTTGCAGGTATATGTAATGTTTGCCACGCCAACCCTCAAGTAACGATACCCACTTTGTTGTCTCGTTTGCGAAAAGGTGAACAAAGGCTTCTTGATGCACAGCGCGTATGCTCGTCTTGTGCTCAGACCACATCGAGCGAACCGAACGCGTGCATGAACATCGATTGTCCATGGCTCTACGAGCGTATAAAAGCGGAGCAGAAGCTTGTCTTTTTGGAAGGACTGCAGGTACTAGTAGATGAATTGGATGTGCCTAACGACGAGGTACGCGAACGGGCCCGGGTAGGTGGAGACTTGTAAGTAGAAAATGTCAAATATGACGTCTAGATACTACGAGTTCGACCACTGACAATAACTGCTGGGAACGAGCCTGCAGAACTAGATTTTGTTGAAAACCAATCAGCGGTTGACCGAAACGAGATATCATAATTCCTTGCTCACATGTGACTCTGTTGCCGTGGCTTGGCTCGGTCCAGCTCGGCTCGGCTTTTTGAGCGACTTCGGCTTTTTCGACTCGGCTAGTCACAACTCACAAGAACAGCTCTAAGTCGAAAATGGTTTTTCATGTCTAAATTTGGCTTAAGCCAGTTTGCAATGAATTAAAAATACAATAACTACTGTAAATATGAAGGTGAGGATGAGGCAGTGACAAGACAATGCATGCATGTTTTGCTGTTATTTCCCACTGATGGCAAGAGCAAGAACAAGGAGGGGGCAAGTGATGATGTGTGTGCAAGCCATAAGGCAGCACTACACTTGTAGACCAATCATAGAGGGCTAAGACTTACATTGTAAGATTCTGGTTGATTGAGTTCAGCACATAGGTGGTTTGAGTACAAGATGCTATTAGAACTCAGATGCCGAGTTTGAATATATATACATGTGCTTATGTAATAATTGCACTATATGTACTACTTTTTGTTAAATGGACTTATATTCATTCAACACTCACCCTTGCTAAGCAGCTACTCTGAGCATGTCAGCAAGTGAATAATCCCTCTAGAATTGTGGCTTGTCATAGAGAACCAAGCCGAGTTGTCTTCTGCAGTTGGTGAGGGCTTCAATACCTAGGTTCTTGGTGAACATGTTGGCAGGATTTTTAGTTCCTTTAATAAAGAAAATCTCAGTGAGACCTTTCTTGACAAAGTCTCGGATGCCATGCCATCGGATATCAATATGTTTGAACTGACTTTCCATTACAGGATTGTTCACCATAAAGATAGAATCTTGGTTATCTCCACAGATTGGTATGGGTTTTAATTGACAGCTGTTGGCAATAACCAAACCTTTACAGGAATGGTACTAGGTCACCTCAAAGACTAATAACTCAAGGAAGTAGAGGCACTATTTAGTTGGGAATCAACCAGAACAGACTGAGAAGTCTGGCTGGTGCTGCATTCATTATACAATGGCTCAAAAAACTGTCCCAATGTTTGGCCATTTGGGAGTATTCATTCCTGAATATAATACTCCCAATACTAGCCCTAAGGCTGTTAGTGTATCAAATGGAGTACTGACTCCTAGCTTCCCACTGATCAAATAATGAAGAGATTTGGTTAAGATTCAAAGGAATGGCAGCTATTTCAAAATGACAGCTCATTAGGACAGTTTTTTGACCTTAAGTTTAAGGTACATACATTAAGCCCTGAAATGCTGTAATGTCATTACATATGTTTGATAATGCTTCTATTATGTCATCTTTATGTAACTCAGGGTAGGACAGCATATAAAGACCCATTCTTTTCATGTTGTATTTCTGTTACTGCCATAAAATCCATTTCCACTTCTTAAAAGAATGATATCATCTCTCTTCTCTCTCTTGGTCTTTCCATCAGGCACATATAGTCTCAAACTACTCTAGGGAGGTCTACTGTGTCTAGGATTCTTCAAGAAGTCCAGCCAAAGACAGCCAGACTGCATGGTGGCCATTCTGCAAAGCTTACTTCTACCAACAAGAGGGCTATTGCTCAGCAAATCATCACTGGCAAGGTTAAAAATGCAGTCTAAGCCATTTAGTTCATTAATTCTATCATTGATATTCCTATTGATTCTCAAACAGTGATGAATACCCTGAAGGAGGCCTCCTTGAAGGCAGTGGTGAAGAAGAAAAGCCTCTTCTCTTTAAGAGCCATCAGAAGAGAAGACTAGCCTTTGCTCTCAAGTATCAGCATTGGACTGGAGATGATTGAAAAGAGTCTTGTGGTCAGATGAGACCAAAATCAATAGGATTGGGTCAGATGGGCAAGAGTATGTGTGGAAAAAGAAGGAAAAGGGACTGATTACCAGAGAGATCAAAGGTACAGTCAAGTTTGAAGGGGATTCACTTATGGTATGGGGCTGTATAGGATGGAATGGAGTGGGAATCTTGAGTGAGGTTGAAGGAAGGATGAATCCTGAACAGTGTGTGGAGATCTTGGAGTAGGGGCTGCTTCAGAGCATGGAGAATTCTGGAATTTCACAGGAAGATCTTATCTTTCAGCAGGATAATGATCCAAAGCATACCTCAGAAGAGCTCAAGCATGGTTTGATGAACAAGAGATAAAGCTTCTGGACTGGCCTGCACAGTCTCCTGACCTCAATCCCATTGAACACACACCTGGAATCATCTCAAAAGATGCCTCTTAGCCTATGAAACTGCACCCACTGGAGTTTATCAATTATGGAAAAGAGTAGTGGAGCAGTGGGATAAGATTTCTGTGGAACAGTATCAGAAGTGGATATAAAGCATGCCCAGAAGGATTAAAGCAGTTGTTAAGGCCAAGGGAGCTCATACCAAGTACTAGATATCCAAAAATTTATAAAGTCAAAAAACTATCCCAATGAGCTGTTATTTTGAAATAGCTGCCACTCCTTTGAATCTGAACCAAATCTCTTCATTATTTGATCTGTGGGAAGCCAGGAGTCAGTCCTTCATTTGATATACTAACCACCGTAGGGCTAGTATTAGAAGTATTGAGTTCAGGGATGAATACTTCCAAATGGCCAAACATTGGGACAGTTTTTTGAGCCACTGTATACTATAGCACACATATTCTACATGAGGTTACTTTAGAGTAAGCATGGGATTAACTATGACATATTGTGAGCGTAATATATCTATAATAAGTTAGACTACAATGAGGCTACCATGCATCAAGCATGCACTAGCCATGAGGAGCACAGGTTATGTGATCCATAAGGTTGCAATGAGGCAGGGCCATGTGCCATGTGGTAACAATGTGTTTGTGACATCATAGGTCTAGACCTCAATCACATGAATCGATAAGATACTATGAGCGCTAATCCATCTGATAAGATAAGATAAGATAAACATGCACCTAGATAAGATAATTCAGGTGCTTAGAACTTAGGTCAAAAATGAGGGTTGTAACAACAGCCCATTTCTTCCATAATTGTCCTGATCCAGATGATCTGCTTGCTGCAATCAGACAGTGCAACATATTCAGCTTCAGTGGATGAGTAAGCCACACAATTTTGTTGGCAAGATTGCCAGCTGAAGATGTATCCTGGTAGTTAAAGGGATTTGGAAATCCCCTTGGGCACAGTATGCAACAAGGGAAAGACTTGGTGGAGAACTCACCAGTAATTTGAGGAGATTGCTTAATGAAGCAGATAGAAATATAACAGTAGAACTGCTTGTATTTATCAGGGCTATCTTTGAGCCCTTATATACTACATGAATGCTATTTATCTATGTGTATAGTATGGATAAAGAGAGAATAATAGGTCAAAGATTTAACTGTCTAGATAAAAGATAAAGATCAGCTTATGAGTAAGCTGAAACAAAGAATAACCAGTAGCATATGAATCTCTATCTAAATATCAAATGATAAGAACAAAGATGAGTAAGTAATAGTGTCAGAATGACATCGACCAATGGTAGATAACAATGTGTCAATGATCTACACATGTAACTTGACACATTACCAATAGAAAGACTGATTTAATGATCGGTAGTTATATTCTCCTAATTGGGTTATCTAGGCGAGATCAGTGTAGTGATCCCTTGTTTAGGGCAGGTCAGATGTGCCTTGTTACAACCCTTGATTGAAACCTAGCTTTAGTGCCAGCTTATCTTATCTAATCTTATCTTTAGCACGCGTCTATTTTATTTTATCAATCAAGCACTTGACTTTATCTTATTGTGTTACATGACTCAAATCTAGACCACTATAATGTCATACCTCATGGCTAGCGCATGCTAAAGGCATGGTAGCCTCATGTTGTAGTGCTAGACCACCGTTTCCACGAGCATGTGAACACTTAGTACATATATAGTAGATTATCTCATGGCATGTCATCACTCACTAAGCACCTGCCCTAAAGTACACCTCATGGCTGCCTCATGTAAAGTAGTATATATACAATGCCAGTCCAGCCAGACTTCTCAGTCTGTTCTGGTTGATTTCCAACCATTAATAGTCCCCTCTGTTATGACCCAAGTCGTAGCTAGCCTACAAGATCGTTATCTTATCTTATCAGATATGAGTTTCCCTTATCTTATCATGCGCGCTTATCTTTTATCTCCAGCGCTCATCTTATCACATCTTATCTCAAGTTATCTTGATTCGTGATCATGTGACACAGGCTAGACCTTATCACGTGACCTTCTAGACTCATGACGTTATTGCATAACTGATCATGATGTCATCGCTGACTGATGCGAGTACCCTCATGGTTACACATTGTTAACACATGTCATTGAGGGCAGGCTTAGTTACTTGGTCCGTGCACAATACCTCGTAGTATAAATACCAGCCTGTATCGTAGTTACTCCCCAGTCTTGTATTGCTTTCTTCTATTGCAACACCTTTGCCCCTTGGATTCTATCCTCGGTGTTTAGCCCTTTGCTTTAGCCTTCGCTACACTCCATGCAATAGCTGCTGGATCTCCTTATCCAGACGCACTGAGATAGCTCGTCACTGAACGCTAGTCTTCGCTATCGTTCTATCCTCGCTCTTCACCTCTTCACTCTCCTGCCTATCGACCTCATCGGTGTTGGGTTGTTTATCAAGCGCCCCTCGCCTCTATCGACACTCGGTGCTTAACACCCTCTTTCTAAGTCTTAGTATCTTGGTGGTGACTTAGTGCATTTCCTGTATAGGATTTGTCATTGCCAACATGCCTTAGATAGTGCTTCTCAGTACCTGCTTCATATAGTGCAGTACTGGTACATTTACGTATGCTATTAGCATAGTTAGTATAGATAAGGCTTATTAGCCTAATGTAACTCAAGTAACACTTAATGTTACTATCAAGTGCTGCCCTATAAACACTTGTATGTGTGTCTAGGTCGATGATTAGTATAGTAACTTAATTACCATCACTAATTCCAACACTAGTTTGATAAACTAGCCAGTCAGAGATTGTCAGAATAGTGGATCAGATGCCCAGCCAGAATCAGTGTATGCTACTGTATTAAGCCAGCTTTTGAAGAACCATCAAATACAAGAGAGTAATATCTGGTCCCAAGTAGATAGCAACATATATAGAATGCATGCTCAAGATGTTTCATAAAGAAAGTGGATGCACTCTCTAGAAGAGAAGATCACAGAAAAGAGATAGAAAATGACAATAAGGAAATGACACTCATCCCTCTGGAAAGAGTAGTTAAAATCTTAGATGGCCCAGTGACCCCTACCACATCTAAAATGATTAACACCACCTTGGAGCTGTTAACCTTTACAAAAATAAAACAATATTATTATGGAATAGATCAACCAGATGAATGTGAAAATAGAGGAGATCTCTGGTTTTATAACAATGAAATATGGATTCCAATGAAATATTGGCTAGAAGTGCTTGAACACTTTCATGATCACCCCCTAGCAGGACATAAAGGGGCTGATAAGATGACTGAACTGGTTCAACACTACTATGCTTGGCCAGCCATGTGATTAGAAATTGCAGATTACTGCAAGGCTTGTGCATAATGTGCTCGAATGAAGCCAACTATTTACACAATGGCTGGACTTGCTGAACTATTGTCAGTACCTGAAGGTCCCTGGAAGAACATATCTGTTGATTAGTCACAGTTTTGATGTGATTCTAGTAATTGTAGATTGCTTCTCCAAAGAGATGGCCTTTGTGCCTACCCATAAAATGGTTACATCAATTGGAATAGCAAAGCTTTATTATGATTATGTCTGGAAACACCATGGGTTACCCAATTCAATTGTATCAGATCATGGCCTGCAATTCTCATCACAGATGATGAAAGATGTTATGTTTCATTGTTTCTTTTCTTTTCTTTTCACTTGTTGTTACGCTTGGTCCAGGTAGGAACGAGTGTAGCCTCTGTGAAGACAAGGTCAAGGATGCTACCAAAGAGAGGCAGCCATGGACGAGGATGGCAAGGAGACCAAATGTCTCGATGATAGACGAAGGACAAGGGATGTCGCTTTGAGGTGGCGACCGCAGATGTCGGGCTATCGATTGTAGCAACGACTGCAACTCAATCAAGTGAAGAGTTACTAGTCAAGCGTCCAGTCAAGAGGAGGACGAAGACTCGCAGAGATCCACACGAAGGGTGACGAGGAATGGGCTGGATTTGCAAAGGGGACGAAGTACGAGAAGTACAGAGGAGATCTAGCTTAGGGAATATGGTTGGTAGGGAAGGGGTTTATATAAGTACAGGGAAATGAAGATGACTAAGCAAATGGAACACCATGGAACATGGTGGAAGAAGATGAATAAGAATGTGCAGCATCGATGAGTAATGCGCAGCATAATGAGTAAGATGCGCAGCGTGATGAGTAATGGAGGAAATGATGACTAAGGTTAAGGGTATTATGTCATCATAGAGGAAAAGAAATGGCCTCAGCGTGGTTTGAATGCAGAGACTCTGTAGTCCATAGTGAAAACCAATTGAAAAAGAAAAGAAACAAGCGAAACGTAACACTTGTTCTTACTATGGACTACCAAGTCTCTGCATTCAAACCACACTTAGGCCCTTTCTTTTCTTCTATGATGACCAATACCCTTCATCCTATTCTGGCTTACCTCATTTGCCTTAGTTATCATTTCCTCCATGACTCATCTCTGTTTTGTCATCATGACTCATGCTAACACATCTGCAGTCACACTGACTCATTTCATTTGTAACCATTACTCATCCGCAGTATTCTGACTCATCTTCACACTGTGGATTACTCATCATCCTTCCACCATGTTCCATGGTGTTCCATCTGATTAGTCATCTTCATTTCCCAGTACTTATATAAACCCTTCTATACCATCCATATTCCCTAAGCTAGATCTCCTCTGTACTCTTGTACCTCTTGCAATCTAGCCATTCCTTGTCCTTCCCTTCACTGGGTGAATCTCTGAAAGTCTTTGTCCTACTTTTGATTGGATGCCTGACTCGTAACACTCCATTTGATTGTGTTACGGTCGCTGCTACATTCAATAGCTCGACATCTGCGGTTGCCACCTCAAAGCAACACCCTTTGTCCCTCGTCTACCTTCGCAACCATAGATCACGACAGTATCCTTGTCCTTTGGTTGTCCACTTTGATGATACTTTAAACCACCTTGTTCCACAGAGGCTATGCTTGTTCCTATCTGGGCCAAGTGTAACAAAAGATCTATGCTTGATGCTAAGCATTGAAAGAAAAATGTCTATGGCATATCATCCACAGACTAATGGACAGACAGAACATCTCAACAGAGAACTCCAACAGTATCTCCATCTATTCATTGCAGAAAAACAAGATCAATGGGCAGAATGGCTTGCTATTGCTCAGTTTAACATAAATAATACTTAGTCCTCAGCAACTGGCTTTGCACCATTTGCACTGACAAAAATATTTGGGCCTAGGTTAGGCTTTGAGCCCAGGGTTGCAAAAGCACCCATGGTCAATATATTTGCAGCTTTCATAAAGTTAGCCCTTACTCAGGCTAAGGCAGCTCTAGAGAAAACCAGAGAACAGATTAAGTTCCAAGCAGATAAATCATGTTGTGCCTCTCCTGAATACAAGATTGAAGATCTTGTCTGGTTGTCAAACTTTCATTTGGATCTAGGAACTGAACAACCCTCCTTTAAATTATCAGAAAGATAGATTGGCTCCTATCAGGTATTGAAGCAGATTGAACCTAATGCAGTAAAGCTGTTGCTGCCAAAGTTGAATCAAATGCACTCCACAGTGAATATATCCTGTATGAAACCTTATGTCAAACTACTGGAGGGTCAACCATTCTACAAACCAGGCCCATTGCAGGTCAATGATAAAGGAGTAGAAGAATATGGGGTTGACTATATTGTGGATTCTCATTTTATCGGTAGAGGATTCTGGTATCTTGTGTTATGCTTGGTCCAGGTAGGAACAAGTGTAGCCTCTGTGAAGCAGGTGGGTCAAGAATGCTACTGAAGATAGATAGCCAAGAGTAAGGATATCATTAAGATCGAGTGTTGCAATGATAGACAAAGGTCAAGGGATATCACTTTGAGATGGCAGTTGCAGATGTCGTTCTATTGAATGTAGAATCGACTGTAACACAATCAAGTGAAGTGCTACTAGTCAAGTGTCCAGTCAAGAGTAGGATGAAGACTCACAGAGATTCCCATGTGAAGGAAAGAACAAGGATGGGTTAGATTACAGGGAATACTGAAGTACAAGGGAGTATAGAGGAAATCTAGCTTAGGGAATATGGATGGTATGGATAGGTTTATATAGTACAAGGGAAATGAAGCTGAATAAGCAGATGGAACACCATGGAACATGGTGGAAGGAAGATAAGTAATCCATAGTAGTGAAGATAAGTCAGAATGACTACAAATGAGTAATGGTTACAAATAAGATGAGTTATGCTGACTGTGCATGAGTCATATGGAATGTCATGGAACAAGATGGAAGAAATGATGGCAAATGGCAAATGAGTAAGCAGGAAGTGGATTGAGGGCATCTTAGTCATCATAGAAGAAAGAAATGGCCTAGGTGTGGTTCAAACACAGAGACTCGATAGTCTGTAGTGAGAATACAAAAAAAAGAGAAAAGAAACAATAAAATATAACATTACCATCCTGTTATGTCCAAGCTACCAGCAAAGGACTAGAAGTCTCCATAGGAGGGGCCTGGGGAACTAGTAACATTGGCATACACCATGTCATCTCAGAGATTATTGTCAACCAAAGTATCATCAGCAGACAGAGAACAGCATCAGCGAGGAGAGGGAACTGGATGGATGTGATTGGAATGGCAAGAGGAGCAGCTAGAATATGAGGACCGAGAGAAAAATCAAATAAAGTTAAACCTTGACCAAATGGAATAATTAAATAAAATTTACCTAAATCATTAAATTAATTATTAATTAGCGAAGCTACAGGATTAAAAATTTATTTATTTTAAATAAACCCTAACCTTGGCAATTAGGATTCCAAGATTCTGCAGTTTTTTCTTAACAATCACGTTTATAATTTTAGAGGATTGCAGAGAGGAAGCTGGGGATGGGATGCCAGGAGGGCACCTTAATGGGCAACAAGTCTGGGTATGACCCAGGTGCCAGTAAAGACAGGTGGGGCACTAATAGAATGGGCAGTCAATGCATATATGTCCTAGGCGATGGCAATGGAAAAAAATAGGCTTTGTGGTAACATTGATGGATCCTAAAGAGAGGGGTCTGTCCTATGTTACCGGTTTAATAAGCTTTGGCTCGATCTAAGGTATCTATTTCAGCAGAGTCAAGAGGAGACAAGAATGTGAATGGGGTATAAAAGGAAGAAATGTGTTGTTGGTGTCACAGCTCTGTGAGATAACGATCCAAATCCTGTAAAAATTTCCCATTCCAAGTTGGTATAGGGCAACGGTGAGGGCTCCACAAAGTTCATTCCAAATAGTGGATAGAAGGGATCCGATAAACCCGATATGGGCTTGAGCTGTGACATGAGAGATGATGGATGTGAGGCATTCACATTGGAGATATGCATGATACAATGAATAGAAGGGGGAGCTCACATCCAGGTAGGCGGAGATGGTGCTGGCGAGGTGGGAGTCAGTGATGTGATGGGTCAAGGAGTGGATATATTCCTCATGAGAGAAGTCATTATGAAGATAAGAGGTATAGAATGGAACATCAATGGAGAGCACTGGTTCAGGAAGGTAAGTGGACGGCATAGTAGCAAGGAAAACTGGTGGCAAGTCATCAGACTCGGACTGGTTGCCCCAGCTGGGTATGAACTGGTCATTCCAGCTGGCTTGAGTGATAGAAAACATAGTATCTAAGAGCAAGGATGAAGACTCAGAGGAGAAGAAAGAGGAGGGAGTAGACGAGGTAAATTCAATGGCCATGGTGGATGACTAGCTTTGAGAGTGTTTGGAATGATGTGATGGTGTTTTGTTAGAAGAAGATGGAGATGAGGAAAAAAGAGGAAAAGCAAGAAGATGGAGCTTTTTATAATCTGTAAAAAGGGATTTCATGTGCCACAACTCCGACTTGGCAATCCATGAGTCTTCTTCAGCTGAGTATCCTTTCCATCAAATCAGGAACATGCAGCATAACAGGGTTCCACAGTGGCATAAGATCTGTTCAATTTCATATTCCTCTTCTTCTTCTATAAGTTCTCAGGGTGGCACAGGGAAGTTCTTCCCATGGACAGAGTTCTTGTAATAAGGGGTTAGAAGAGAAGCATGGACCATGTCATGAATCTTCCACATTTTAGGGAGGTGCAGCTTATATGTGATTGGTGACAGGACCTTGGTGATGGTAAAGGGTCCTTCTCACTTGGGGGCAAATTTGAAGTGAGTTATGGTATGGTGGAGGTTTCTAGCTTCAAGCCAAGAGCTGAATGAATAACCAGTCAGCATTTCCTAGTTTGACATACACAACAGAGAGTGATGACTCAACTGGTCAATGAAAACATGTATCAAGGTATCTTTAGTGCGCAGCTGGCCCTCTAGAATCAGAGAAGTCAGATTCTCCTCCACTGAAGTCCTGAGTGAGTAGTGCAGTGAGGCGACCATAGTTCTCTGGGAACCTGAGTCGCAATTTATGTGCAAGATAACGTAGCTTCAAGATCTGTGGATCAGGAGGTATCATGTTGACCTTGAGTGTCAGCGTCAACTTGCTGTGTTTCAACACTTCACATTTGAGAAGAACATGATTGGCCCAAAGTGGTGTCAATGAAGAGGAATTGCCTTTGACCTCTGCTACATCCGTGTCCACGTTGTCGCGATCTGCATCACTGCTTGCATCGTCCATGTTCACCGTTGGCTCTGACAGCGTTTCTGACGTGTTGATGACCTCGCACTTCAATATCTGAATCAGTTTCTTCCACTGCCGCTTTCTTGCCTGCCTTGTGTCAGTGTCTTGACTTTTCCTTGCTCCCCCATCCGACGTGAAGCTGTAGTGTTATACCACCCACCTTTCTGCCAACTGACCTGCCCGAACCCTATCTCATTCCAATGTCAAAAATTCAATGATGCTGTTGATCGTTCCCAGTGTGGGCTGTTTAGGATCGTACACATCCCCATCTGGACCCAACCCTCCTGCGTTGGACGCGACAGACCCAACGATGGTCAACACAAGCGGATCCACCTCACCCTCTGTCTCCGAATTGGATCCATCCTCTCCAGATATGTCCTCGCTATCACCATCACCGCTCAAGCTCATGCTCAGGTAGTGTGCATGGGTGTCTTCGTCATCCGTCGCACTATCTGTGGCATGCGACTGATTGTCTAACGTGCTCCTGGTCTGTCCACTTGCTACTGATGGATCAAAGTATGAGGCGATTATCCCTTGCATCCACACCATCTGTTATGACTAGAAATCAGCTTAGAATCAACTTACAAGGATCTGTTGAGTCGCACTGAAGTGGGGCATATGTTCAAGGATAAAAAGTGATTCCAAACTAGAGATACGAATACAGGCATGTATGTATATATACTAACAGTAATGTGTAACCAATGTGGAATGTAATGATAAGATAAGATTGTGATAACCATGAAAAGAAAATGTTACATTATCCCCCTACTAGACACTGATGTCCTCAGCAGGTGGAATCTCGAATAAATGATCAGGTAAACGATTTAATGACTTAGTGAAAGAGTGAAAATCAGGATTATCAAATATGGAAACGTTACCAGCACATATGAGACAATCGCAAAGTTCACGAATATGTGTCATTGGAGCGGTAGGAATATGAACTACGATACCTCTAGGTGCATCAGGATTTTGACAATGGAAGGTTCATATAGCATCTTTTGCATTGGTGAGTTCCATAACCAGTATCCATTGATCTTCAGTTCACGGGAATCCTTTCCAATGAACTAAGTAATCGATTCGACCACAACACTCACGTGAAATCAATGATCTTATCAATTTCTTGTTCTTCTTGTTGGGCTATGATGTCTGGAGGAGGAGGTGGTGGTTCCTTTTGGATATCAAATTGACCCGGACAATACTTGGTAAGTACACATTCATTGAAAACCAGATATATACTGCGCCATCATTTGTCTAGTTTGAGCTGGTATGATCCGTCTTCATTGACATGCATAATAGGAAATGGTCCATATCACCTATTGTCTAATTTCTTCATGGGTCTTTCGGTTCGAATGTTGGTCGCTTCGATTAACACCAAGTCTCCTTTAGCAAGCGTTTCAGATGAACAAGCTTTTCAATCGTGGAATCTTTTCATGTCTGCTTTTGCATGTTCCATCAATCGTTTAGCTAGATCTTGTAAGTCTTTCATTCACTGCACAAATTGGTCCACCGACTCATTATGAATTCCTTTTCGGTTTTCGAATCTAAGTCAGGGTTGTTGTCCATAGTTCATCAAGAAGGGGGAATAACCAGTTGCTTCTGCCATTTTCTGATTATGTATGAATTTGGCGAGTGCTAACCATTCTACCCAGTCCAATTGACGATGGTTGACGTATATGCGTAAGTATTGTTCTACTTTGGCATTCAGTCTTTCTGTCAAACCGTTTGTTTGCAGATGGTATGCTGTGAACGGGTTTCCTTCTATCTGTAACAAGGTATAGAGATCCTTCATGAATGATGACACGAATTGTGTTCCTTGATCAGAGATCACCTTCTTTGGGGTGCCATGTAGTTTGAATATATGATCATGAAAGATCTTGGCAACACCCATCAAATCGATTTTCTTATTGACCGGGAATAGGTGAATCATTTTTGAATAATGGTTGACGACATTTAGGATCATGTCTTTTCCTTGTGATTCTGGCAACGGACCAATTAAATCGACAGATATGGTTTCCCAAGGGGAATCAGGAATTGCGTGAGGATGTAATGGTGTTTTCTTTGGACGTCTATCCACTTTAGTCTTTTGACATCTATCACATCCTTTCATGTATTCCTTAATGTCTCTCATGATGGAAGGCCAATAGTAATGCACCAAGATTAAATCTTTCATTCAGCGTACTCCTGGATGTCCAGCTAGTGGATGATCGTGAAATTGTTGTAGTATTTTATCACGTAGTGGTACATCTTTAGGAATATACAATAGGCCTTTCCACCATACAACTCTGTTGTTCTCTTTCCAGTGTCCTTTTCCTTCAGCCAATCCTTGAACAACAAAAGTCTCTCATTTATGTTGCAATTTAGACACCAATGTTTCTATCGACTCTGATTCTGCAGTCGAGGTGCGAATTTCAAGTGTTGGAAACAATGTGATATTTTTGTTGTCAGTGTCTATCCCCCTACCATGGTCTGGCCTCCTGGACAGAGGGTCCGCTGGATTGGAAGCACCAGGACAATGGGAGAGTTCATAATTGTATTCTTGCAACATTTGGTACCAACGAGCCTGACAGTGAGAGAGATCTTGTGGTCGTCCAAAGTATTCAAGGTTTTTGTGGTCAGTAAGAAGTAAAAATGGTTCGGCAGCATCAAGAAGATAATGTCTCCATTCCTTCAGAGCGAATATGATTGCGAGTAACTCGAGATCAGCAGCATGATAATTGTGCTCTGCATCTGAAAGGGATTTAGAGATATACACTATAGGGCGCCATATATCTTCTTGTTTTTGACTTAAGACTGCACCGATACCAATTTCTGAACTGTCTGTTTCAACCTTGAATTGACCGTTGGATTGTGGCATACCCAATGCCAGTGATGCACAAAGTACATCCTTGAGTGTCTGAAATGCGAGCTGGCACTTGTCATTCCAAACAAAGTCCTTTTTGTCAGAAGTAAGAGTATTGAGGGGGCGAGCGATAGTAGAGAATTTATGAATGAATCGACGGTAGAAATTTAAGAAGCCCAAAAATCCTCGCAGTTCTTTCTTTGATGTAGGGACAGGCCAATCTTTGACCCCTTGGATCTTTATAGGATCCGTTTGCACTTCCGTTCCAGATACAATGAGACCGAGATATTCAGTAGAAGGTTGTTCGAATTCACATTTACTAGGTTTGAGATACAGATTGTTTTTGTGTAATATTTTTAGTACCTCTTTGACAATCTGTTGATGTTCCTCAATCGTCTTTGTGAATATCATAATGTCATCAATGTAAACGACAACCTTTCCATGAGCAATTAAATCCCGAAAGATATGGTTCATCATTGTTTGAAATGTAGCAGGCGAGTTTGTCAGACCAAAGAACATCACTAGGGGTTCAAAGAGTCCCAAGTTCGTTCTGAAAGCCGCTTTCCACTTGTCATCTTCTTTGATGTGGACGTTATTGTAACCCCATCATATGTCCAGTTTTGTGAAGTATTTGGCTCCCTTAAGCTTGTCGACAAGTTCTGATATTAATGGTAAAGGGTATTGGTTCTTAATGGTAATGTTGTTGAGCTTTCGGTAGTCTTGTACTGGGCATAGACGTCCATCTTTTTTCTTAATAAAGAAGAAGGCTGAAGCAAATTCTGACTTAGATGGTCTGATCTGTCCTGACTTGAGATTTTCCATGACAAAGGTTTTTAACTCTTCCTGTTCTCATTGAGTTAGATTATACATTTTACAGTCGACCTTGTGAGTACCGGGAATGATATCGATAGCATGATTTCACGGTTTACGAGGTGGCAAAGCATCAAATTCCTCTTTTGAGAACACATCCTTGAATTCATGATATGTCGAGGGTACCATTTCTTCGAAGGACATTTCTTTCTTTGCATTTTGAGCTGCCAGGTCAGTCGACACATTTCATATCGCGAATATCTCATCGTTAGTCTCGTCAATATAGATGGAATGATTGTTTTGACAGTCAAACTTGACGTCACCAGTTTTCCAGTCAATTTTTGGGTTATGTATTTTCAACCAATCATGCATGTCTAGTGTAACTACTGCCATAGCAATCTTTTCTTTGTGGTCCCCTATGCTCATATTGGCAATGACGAACTCTGTAATTTCTCTGCCTTTATTGAAGGATCCATCGGCGTTGTACACTTGTACTGGTTGAGGCAATACATGTGTATTCAACCGATGTTTCGCAACAAAAGACTTAGAAATGGCAGATCCAGTACATCCAGAGTCTACGAGAGCAGTTACCAAATAATTCTCATCATGTCCTTGACTTAGTTCAACCTTTAGCTCGAGTGCTTCAGGTGATTTTCGTCATGAACGAGTATGTCTCAGTTTATTTTGCAACTCTCTAAGTACTACATATGCATTAGTGTCATCTGCCTTTTTGAGCCATTCAACTAATCCCTCGTCAATTTCTTGAATGTGTGTGTGATAACAAAATGATTTTAGATGTCTGTGAATCATTTTAGTGTCTTGTTGCATCACCACTTTATGCATCCATTGTACTGACCAAGAATCAATCATATTTGTCCACCGATTCTCTGCTTTTGGACTAACCTCAGGCGGGCATGGCAGGGTATGGGTATTCACATTAGGAGATACTTTCACAGAGGTTCTCCGTCCCTTTGATTTCTCATCCTGCGCTTTTGGTAAGGGCAGTGCGCTAACCTCCAGGTGATCAGTACAAGGGGGCATAACCCTCTCTGTATTCACCTTTTCATCTTGTGCCATTAAGGCGAGGGTTCTCATATTGAAGACCTTCCCTTGCAATGGAGATACACATTTTGGGATTCGTGGTGGCATGAACGCCGTTGTTCTCACATGTACACGAGGGTGGTGATCTAATACTTCGAACCCTTGATTGATCAGGTCCTTGGTTCTTTCAGTCTCGCACGGTTCGATTTCCAGGACATTAAATTTATTCAAATCTGTACTAATTGCATGAGGAGTTTTAGACTGCTTTACTCCTTGTTGCAAAAACCCTTTTTGATCAAATCGATCTTCTCAGCAAGCTCTTTGCCGGTGGTGTATTCTATTTCCACACCACGAACCTTGATTTTACGTATCTGCCTTGTTTTCTTGGGCAGGTGTTTGGCGCAGGGCCATGCTTTTCTGCACTTCCTGCACACGTTTGCAGCACATGCTTGTGAAAGGTCTATCGGTCCAGAGGTACCGGGGATCACTTCCACAAAAGAGGTCTTTTGGTTTGTTGTGGCAGTTGTCTCCGCCTTCTTCACATATTGGTTGTACGTCTTTGTTACATCCATAGATGGTTGGTGGGACTTGCGCAGGGCATGCACATCAATGATCATTTCAGCATGATAGAAGGCCCATTCCCAGGGGGCAATCTTTTCACACTCCACAAGATCGAAGTTGCTCATTTCCGCGAGTTCAACTATAGCCGGTTTAATACCTGCTTTTGCAATCTCGACCAAGTGGTGTTGCTTGTGTTTAATGGACCAACCGGCTTCTATCACCAGCTGTCTCATTCGGATGAAGTAATCCTCAACCATTTCCTTAGAGTTTTGCTTCAGATTCTTTAGTTTTTCCGAAGCCTTGTTTCGTCCATCTTTAGGCATGAACTGTTCAACGAAGAGGTACAAAAACTCGTTGAACGTATGGCTACCTTTCGGGTATGAGATCGAATACAGGTCTGCAAACCTTCCTGCCACGTTTCCACCTGTCATGTAGCTCAGGGCTATCATGATCATTTGGGCGTCAGTTGGCGTTCAATCAAATGCATCCAGGTACATGCACAGGGTATGCCACCACTGTACAAAGTCTTCCTTCTGCCCCGTGAATGCCACTGGTTTTGCCATCATTGATTTTCCAGTGGGTCCTGCAGTCATGGAGGGGTGGGGTGGTTTCATTAGGGTTGGAGGTAGGCTAACACGAGGTTCGGCTGCCAGTGTGTCAACATGAGGGGTGGTTTGTGTGTGTACACCACGCATGGGAGAGGCTGTGGGTGACAGAGATGAAGAGAAGACAGAGCCTCGTGTTGATCGGGGAATAGAGAAGTTGACGGGGGCACGGGAAACCAGTGCTGCCAGTTGAGGGGATGCGTGCATCGATATGTTAGGGTCATGAGCACGGGGCATCATTGGCGCGTGACAGTCTATTGTGCCAGCAATAGCCGCTGCTTGCCAGTTTGCGTATGCCAGAACGAATTCAGACATGGTTGTGCATTGTTCTGCAGGAAGTAATTCCACTCCAGGGATGCGAGAGAGGTCGACATGAGCTGATGTTCAAGATGGGGCTCAAGAGGGTGCTCACGACATATTGAGATAACAGGAGGGAATGGTGTATGACTTTGGTGAATTGCGCAAAGAGTGTTAACAATTCGGACAGTGGGCTTGAGGTGCTTTTCAGAAGGCTCCTCCTCGAATCTAGAAATAAAAGGTAGCTGCCACACGAGGACAGTATCGAAATACACCTGCAGGGCATGGGAGAGGTGTGAGGGAACCGGAATGCCTGGCTATGGCAACGATTTAGCTCGCTAAGGCTACAACTCTTATTTATCCACGAAGAGTTGTCCTTCATGCATGTCTGAGATCCGAGTGCTACCTTGAACACTTTAACGTTGTGCAATGGCTCTTAACTGAGTAAGCAATTCCTTATCCCTGGATCCAGGAGATCTTTAACATTTCGTACTAGGTACTGGATGTGTTCGTGTGGGAATACAACAACAAACAGGAAGTGGAGAACTGTGCTTTTGATCGGACTAGGCCTCTGGTCCAACCAGATTTGCTCTTGGAGGTGCATGGCTCTGCGTTCTGTGGAGAGAAAAGATGAAAGACAGAGGACACATATGCTTAAAGGACGAAAAGTCGGGAGCGACAGGCTAGAGTAAGACGAGACAAAGCAGAGAGGATAGAGTAGGGACTTGAGAGCGAAAAGCTGGCAAGTTGTATGAGTTTGGAATTTTGTTACAACTAGAAATCAGCTTAGAATCAACTTACGAGGATCTGTCAAGTCACACCGAAGTGGAGCGTATGTTCAAGGATAAAAAGTGATTTCAAACTAGAGATACGAATACAGGCATGTATGTATATATACTAACAGTAACATGTAACCAATGTGGAATGTAATGATAAGATAAAATTGTGATAACTGTGAAAAGAAAATGTTACACCGTCGAACCTGCATTCACCTCTGAATCGGTGGGAAGCGCCAACAGAAGTGCTGAGCAGGAAGATGCGGTGTAACATTTTTACTTTTCTTTTCACATCATCACACTTTGATTACTAATACGGTGCACGTTATCTACACAAGTCATATACTATATATACCAATATGTGGCAAAGCCATCAGTATTCACCAGCAACAAAGAGGACTTTACACAGTGGTGGCGCACCCTATGTATGTACCTCAACGGATTTGAACGCCCCTCTACATCCCATCAGATGATCATGATAGCACTTAGCTACATGACAGGCAACAATGCGGCAGGTCGCTTCGCCAATCTATATCCAATCCAATATAAAAAAGGAGAACATGACATCGACTCCTTTGCATTGCTCCTGGTGAAACAATTCATGCCCAAAGATGGATGGAACAAGGCTTCTACGAAGCTCCAGAATCTTAAACAAGGTTCTAAGGACACAGTGGAGGACTTCTTCATTCAAATGAAACAATTAGTACTAGAATCTGGCTGGTCAGTGAAACACGAACAGCACCACCTAGTAGACATCGCCAAAAAGGGTGTCAAAAAGGAGGTCATGGAGTATGCCGAACTCCAGAACCCCAATCTGTTTAAGGAACAATGCATCACCCCATGGGAAAAGGTGTTTTACCGAGCAGAATCCATCCTTGATGCATGTGCATTACGCCATGCCAATAATCCTCAGGAACCAAAGAAGCCATGGCAATTCCAGAAAAAGCCTGATGCTTCCAAGGCAGAGACAACTGCATCACCAAACCCTCAGACCACTTCGATGGCAGCCATCCCCAGTACTTCAGGCCCGATGGATCTGTCCCAAGCACATGCCAAAGGCCTGTGCATGAAGTGTGGTAAAGCATGGCCATGTGCTGAACATCTGGTCCGTCGTCCTCGTCAAGTCCACAAAATTAAAATACGCAGAGTCGAAATAGAGTACACAACCAGTAAAGAACTGGCTGAGAAGATTCAATTAGTCGAAAAGGGTTTTGCTGAAGGGGAGTAAAGCAGTCTAAGCCTCCCCTTGTAAATAGCATGTGTTCCAATAAATATGATGTTCTTACCATTGAACCATGCAAGACTGATCAGCAAACCTTAAATGATGAAAGAACACAGGACTTATTTGATCAAGGGTTCGAAGTATTAGATGACTTGCCCCCTGTACATACAAGAATGACGGCGTTTACGCCACTGAAAGTAATAAATCAGATGTCACCACTACAGGGTCAAGTGTTTGATATGAGAGCACTAGCCATTGTTGCAAACGCTAGTCGTCACTCTATCTTTTTTCACTTTAGCGCCATACACGCCTATTTGTTTTCTTTCTTTTTGTTGAAGTCCAGAGCACCCAAAAGTAATACAAGCGCTCAGTCCTTTATCTTATCTTATTAAGCACCGCATTATGTAATATGATGTCACTATGACATCACGACCTAGACTTACACATTGTAAACACATGTCAGTGCTTCTCTTCCATTTCGCACTGCCATACATAGCCTTTTGCCTCATTGTAGTAGCATGTAGTTTAGGGTAGGTCAGACACAGCATGGTCTGTGCGCATGTAGCTGTAGTATATAAACTTGAATGCAGCAACGGAACAAGCCAGTCTTGTTCTCGTTGGATTCCCATTGCCAACACTTTCTCCCTTAGTCAAATTCGAGTGCAGCACCTAGACGTTGTCAAAGGTTGCCTTCATTAGAACAAGACTACTTTCTTCTACCTGCTGTGTACACTTGGACCCCAGAGTTAAGGGGAACCCTTCATACTACCAGAAGTAAAACGGAATCCCTTGACCAGGTTACCGTCACTGGAAAGCAACCAGTTCCCCACTGCTGCATATACGCTCGTCCAGCATAATCGAATTGGTGGTATCAGATTTATTCGGTACAGATTCCCTTTTCATGTAAGTAAGGATAAAGTTGTTGGGACCATTAGGACCCGTGATAGTGCACTACACACAGATTGGCAGGACGAGAGGCTGTCACAGAACTTAGACCTAATATCGAGCTAAGCGGAATTGCAATTTCTTCCATAAGATTCACAGGCTTACAGACCTAAATCTGTGCCATAGCCAGGCATTCCGGTTCCGATCGACTCGTGCCAACAAGCGTGCAGTGCTCGTGACACTGCTAGAATAGTTTTTTTTTTTTTTTTAGGTATATCCATTTGGTGGTTGGTCTCTTCGTGAGTATCACCAAATTAAGAAAGCTGGATTTCCAAGGAGATATTGTAGAGTTCATGTGTAGTAACTTTAGCACCGAACCCGAATATATTCTAGCAAAAACTACTTGGTTACCAGTAGAAATTGAAGAACCTGTATGACTATCCAACCTCCAGGATCTTGACAGTTGGCCTTACTGGCTAAGAAACACTTTTAGGAAATCACTGATCGGACAAGGACCCCCAGTCACTGAAACATACGAAAAGCACAGTTACAAAGCAGTAGCCGAATTCATCATCCAAGCACCCGCTCTCCCCCCCCAAGAACAAATAGATCTCGATGGCCTCGATGGAAGAACTGCTGCAGTTAATTCAGCAGCTAAACGCAAAAGTAAACAAGATCATGGCGGAGAATCACACCCTGAAGGACCGACTTGGAAGAGCCAAAGACCCTGCAGACGTCGCAAGGATGAAAGCAGAGGAGGCCAACGAGGCCGTAGATAGAGGAACCATCTCTACAACGGTCAATAAAAAAGTCACCATCATCCCGGACCCTGGTAACTTCAACAGAGCTTACAATCGCTTTGAAGAATGGTGGACCAAGATGGAAGTCTACCTACAGATAAATAGGAAAGCGTACCTGAAAGACAAACACTGAACCTACGCTGTGTTGGTCCGCATAGGGTCAACAAAGGAAACAGATGAGAATGGAGCAGGCGCTTGGGCTCGAAATGAGCTTAAGAAAACAAAGACATACAAGGAAAAGGACTGGCCAACTATAGAGCAAGTCGAGCTGATCCTGAGGCAGCGATTTACCTTGGGAAACAAAAGAGACTTAGCCATGAGAAGGCTAATGTCCATAAAGCAAGGGTACAAGGAACGTACCCAAACCTTCTTAACCAGGTGGATTGCCAACTATGATCAGGCAATGTGTGGAGATGCAATGGGGATCGCACTCCTCGAACAACAAATTAGGGCCAAAGTAATGAAGCCCATATTCCTCGACAAAGCTCGGAAGCATACAGTTCCTGAGTACATAATGGTGATTCAGCAATACGCTGAATCAATCGAATCATTTGAGACGCAGAGCAAAGTACCGACCCCCTGGAGCTCCAAAAAGGAAAGAGATTCTGATGCTATGGATATTGATGGTGTCACCACAGATTCTGGCAAAGGCCCTGCCGGATGTTACAATTGTGGAAAGAAGGGTCATCAAGTAAGGGAGTGTCGCTCTCCGAAAAAGAACCAATGTGACAAATATAAATTTGTCAATGACGGGCACCATGCCAAGTGTGCCAAAAGAATCAACGCCGCGGAGACAACCGCAGAAACAAACAAAGGGAAAGAAAAGGAAGAAGATCTCGATGCTCGGATAGCTCGGATCATAAAGGCCGCAATGGACCAGGGAAAAGAATAAAGGTAAACTCACTGGGCAGTAGTTTACCTGAGAAAACAAAAAATGGTAGATTAGGAGTAGATAGTTCTTTTGCTTCAGATTTGAGAGCTCGACGCCAAGATAGTGCTAGCTCGTTTCATTCTTCCAATTCTCTTTCTGATTTTGTAGTAGTAGATGAAACACCGCAAATATGTAGCATTACAATAGAAGAAAAAGAAAAAAATAAAGAACCCCTTTACAATATGCGACAGTTAGCTAGGATGGCTGTAGATAGTTCATACGTACCGGACAATTTTATAGATTGGAATACCTTAGAAGATTCGTGATGTGGTAGCCTATCCAAATCAACTGACATGGTGTTCTCAAAAGAGCATGACCACCGGAAAGTGGTGCTTAATTCCGTGTGTATTCAAGAAAGTGAGGATTCTAGCCCAGAGGACCGCCAAGTCAGAACTATCAACCCTGACAAAGAACTCGCACTAAAAATAGAAATAAAATAAAAAGACAAAAAGAGAGAAGTGACCCTCTTGGACAGTGGAGCCAATGGCATGTTCATGGACCTGAAATGGGCCAATAAAAACAATATCCAGCTCAGAAGAAAGAGTCGAGACATTCTCGTCTACAATGTGGATGGATCGAAAAATGCTGTGGGCAGTATTCATTACGAAGCAGATGTGATGGTCAGATATAAAGACCACATGGAAAGGATGGTGGTAGACATCACAAATCTAGAAAAAAATCAAATGATTCTAGGACACAACTGGTTGGTCCATCACAACCCCATGATCGATTGGGAAGACGGCAAGGGTACGCTCAACCGATGCCCTAAAGAGTGTCAAGTACTACAGGCACACTGGAATCAGGAATCAGAAAATGGATATCTTATCCAGAAAATTATGAAACCAGACGAGATAGACCTGGTGGAAAAACCCCTAGCCCCTGAAGAGGCTTTTAAATTGGTACCTAAATTGTTATGCTTAGTCTGGGTAGGAACGAGCGTAGCCTCTGTGAAGACAAGTCAAGGATGCTGCTGAAGAAAAGCAGCCACGGACGAGGATATCAAAGAGATCAAGGGTCTCAATGATAGATGAAGAACGAGGGATGTCACTTTGAGGTGGCGACCGCAGGTGTCGAGCTATCGATTGTAGCGGCGACTGTAACTCAATCAAGTGAAGAGTTACTAGTCAAGCGTCCAGTCAAGAGTAGGACAAAGACTCACAGAGATCCATGCGGAGGGTGGCAAGAAGTGGGCTAGATTGCAAGGGGACCGAAGTACAAGAAGTACGGAGGTAAGAGGAGATCTAGCTTAGAGAATACGGATGGTATGGCTGGGTTTATATAGTACAAGGGAAATGAAGATGACTAATCAGATGGAACACCATGGAATATGGTGGAAGGAAGATGAGTAATCTGCAGTGTAAAGATGAGTCAGAATACTGTGGATGAGTAATGGTTACAAATACGATGAGTAATGCGCAGTTTGATGAGTCATGAGGGAAATGATGACTAAGGTAGATGGGTTAAGGGTATTATGTCATCATAGAAGAAAGAAAGGTCTAAGCGTGGTTCAAACGCAGAGACTTGGTGGTCCGCAGTGAGAACAAGTGAAAGAAAAATAAAAGGAAATGACGAAACATAACATAAATGGTGCCATGATTATCTCGATGTCTTCTCAAAGAAGGCTAGTGAAAGAATGCCAGAAAGAAAACCCTGGGATCACACCATTGATCTTAAACCCAACTTTGTACCAAAGAAGGGAAGGATCATTCCAACCTTGGTTCAGGAACAGGAAGAAGTTTTGGCATTTATAGATGAACAATTGAGCAAGGGATATATTTGTCCCTTGAAGTCACCACAAACTTTGCCAGTGTTCTTTATCCCCAAGAAAGATGGGAAAAAGAGGATGGTAATGGACTACCATTATCTTAACAAGGGGATGATCAAGAACAATTATCCCTTGCCTCTAATTTCTCAACTTATCAATAAGCTAAAAGGGGCTAAATTATTTACGAAAATGGATCTAAGATGGGGTTACAATAACATCTGGATCAAGGAGGGTGATGAGTGGAAAGGGGTGTTCGTCTGCCATAGAGGTGCATTCAAACCACTAGTAATGTTCTTTGGGCAATGCAACTCGCCTGCCACATTCCAACAGATGATGAACGAGATCTTTGCTGATATGCCAGATGTAGTCATAGTATACATTGACGATCTCATGATATTTACCAAAACTGGAGATGTGGGAGAACACAGAAAAATAGTTCGGGAAATGCTAGCACGTCTGCGAAAACATGATTTATTCGTGAAGCCAGAAAAGTGCTTCTTCAAACAAACATCCGTGGAGATGTTAGGGATGATTGTATCACCTGATGGGATATCCATGGATCTGAAG